>SKCR01036196.1:0-121645 GCA_019454045.1 Zanthoxylum bungeanum
CATTTCACTTTCAACTTTAAACATTAGAGGCCACCCTAAGGGTTTCGTATCGACACTTATACATGCATCATGACATGTCGTAAGAATTATACATCATATGGTGATTATAAAGTAGTTGAATGGAGAAACTTAATATAATTCCAAAGTATATACACGATTTATATTCTAACCAAATTTTCCGATTATAGATCATCGGCAGGAACCCCAAGTTCTTCAACGAAGTGAAATAATGCCAGCCAGATTCCAAAATCTGTGAGTGGACCCTTTTTTCCCAAACTGATGTTATTTAATCGTTTTGATAACAGACTTACTTTTAAATATTTTATGGCGTTAGCCAAGTTTGTTTGCAAATACTTACTATAGAGAAATGTCTTTTGAAAGATTGATTTGAAAACTTGAGTTTTATGATGTTTGGAGGCACGGGGAAAAACCCACCTTAATATATAACTTGACTCATATATGGAATTTACGGGTATAGATATCGAGTGTACACGCAATACAGGGGAGGGTAGTATAGATCCGCACACCCGACTCCAGATTTGTGGCTTGGGGGACAGCGAGATGTAATGCCTCAAGACCAACAGATATTTGCGTAGGGGGGACACCCCTAAGCGCTAGATTTTGCGTATGGGGGACAACGATACGTAATGCCCCATGCGCCAGATATACATATACAAATTTCTCAGATACAGAATTTTCAGATACATATTTTCAGAAACAAATTTACAGAAACAAATTTTTCAGAATAGATGAGTTTTAGAAAAGAGTTTTTAGAAAAGTTTTTCAGAAGAGTTGAGTTTTCAGATAAGAAAGAGATTTCAGAAAAGAATATTTTCTGGGAGGATTTCCGTTTGTAGAACCATGAATTTTCAAAAAGAGTTAGTTTTTGTTTTTAAATATCCACTCACTAGATCGTTCAAATGATCTAACCCCTCCCCACCACTCCCAGTTTCTTTATTTTGCAGTTTACTTAGAGGACGAGCTCATGAGGATTGATACTGATGACAGTCACTAGGGGTGTTGAGTCCACCAAGTCAAGTTAGAAACATTGTCAGTTAGAGTCAAAGTGAAGTCTTGTATCAGACAATAGAACAGTCAAGATTGTATGTTTTATATGTTAAAGTGTCCATAACATGGTTGTAAAACTATGGTATTTTGAGTATATAGTTATGAATGTTAAAGTGGATCATGTGTTATTGGGTTGGGCTAAGGTCCCAAGTATGAGATCATATTTAAGATAAATTAGTAGAGTTGATTATAGTTAGAAAGTCAGAGGCTAAGGGGGATAGGGTGGCCTATTCCCTGCTGGTAGCATCTCTTGGAGGGGGACGTTACAATCCTGATATAGTTAAGTAAACTAAGCACCAGAAGTGCTCGGGCCTCTTTAAGCCACGCGTTCAAACTTTCAGCAATGTTTGTTGTCATCATGTTATATCTCCTCCTTGAATTCTCTGCCATTGCCCATCTATTGCAATATACAGACTCTTCTAAATACATTACTGTGTCTGCATTAATCTGCCAAAGTTTTTGAAGTTACGCATCAAAGTCTTGACGTCTATATGACTCGGCAGCAGCAAAATAGGTCATCATAAAATTATTCATATTCTTTTGTCTCATCTTAAACCTGGCTTTAAGGTTCATAGACACGAGGTGGATGCAACCACCATGAGAAGCTTTAGGGAAAATGTCATGATATATTTCTCAATGCCACCGTGTCAATCAGAAATGAAAATTAGATTTGTCACATCTCCGATACAATTGCGGAGTTTGGTCATAAACCATATCCATGACTGATCATTTTTGGAGTCCATAATACCAAATGCCAATGGATATATTTGGTTATTTTCATCCTTGACAGTAGTAAAAATAGTGATCCCATATACTTGTCTTTCAAAAAAGTTCAATCAAGTACTATTATCAGTCTGATTGATGATAAAAACCTCTGAATACTTTGATCCATTGCAACGAAATAATAAAGAAACCGACACTTCCTAATTTGTATGCAAATGAGTCACTATCTTGAAATTAGTACCATGTAATACATGTGAATATAGTGGCAGCAATTCATACGCCTCTTATGCAGAACCTCAAACAGCTTGCATTGCAAACTCTCTGGACCTCCATGCTTGTTTGTATGATAATTGCTCATACTCAGATTGAATATCACTTGGCGATTCTCTTGGCTTGGCAATTCTATTAGCATCCAAAAATTTACCTTTGATAATGTCACCAACAATCTGATTACCAATACGACTACCTCCAAAACCAACATCATCAGAAGTACAGGTGTGTATCTTCACATACTCAATTACAATCCAATTTGAGTATTTTTTAAAATATAAATAACCTCACCATTTGATTAAGGATTAATTCATTTCTTCAATAACCTCCTTATACGAGAAAATGTAGGCTGAGATTTCCAGTTCAGCGTAGTGAAATGGTAGTATGTCTGGCTAATTATTTTTTGCTATTTGATAAAAAAAAAAGTTGGTCCTATAAATTTTTTTTAACTTAATAAGTCATACATTATTAATTTAATCCATCATGTGAACTCAATACTTGACCGATCATGTGAACTATTCTACAAAATAATAAAAAAAAAATATTTGACCAAATCAATAGACTGATACTGGTATGTCCGACTACACAAATAATTTTTTTGGGTCAGCGATTAATTTTTTCTTGTTATTTTTTTTTTTCGGAATTTTATAATATCAAGAAGACAAAAGAGTTTGCCCAAATTTTGCAAGAATTTTTTTTTATTTTTTATTTTTTATTTTTTATTTTTTAATTTGAAGTTCAAATTTTGAAAAAGATAGAGCTAAAAAAATCATTTGTAATTTGTTGATGGTAATTTCTAGCACCAAGGTATTTAAACAGTGCGGCAAGGGTAGAAAATGTATTTTCCTCATATGGGAGACTAGCTTCCATAAGGGTTGACTCTCTCTTGACCAGACCTTTAATACCGGCCCAACTTTCAGGGTATTGCCGACTAGATGACGTGATATGTGCTAACGGTAACTGCCGACCACTTAATGACCCAAGACCGACCACTCCAGCACGGTGGCTCGGACATTATCAGATCGGCAGCAGCATTCTCAGTTCAGATGACCATTTTGACCGACCTCTTAAATACCGATCTGTTAGCAGGGTATTTTAGACTCTTCCCTATACCACTGTCCACCGCTTGATCATTTCAAGGTTTGTGACATCATTCTCACATGGGGCAGAGTACAATATAAGGTGATGGGACAGAATGACGAAAGGAGTAGGTTTGCTTTCGGCCAAGTAGCCCTGGGGAAGGGAGCCCGTCAATCATTCAGAAATCCACATGGGAGACATCATCTAGGTTTGGGAACAATGCTGCCCACTCACTAGTATAAAAGGGAGGGGAAACACATTTGTAAGGGTTTGTTAGTTGGTTGTCAAAAAAGATCTCACAAAAAGAAAAGAACTATCTTGTAAAGAGCATAACACAGACAGCTAGGTTTCACATTGACCAGTCACAAAACAGGTCGGCCGAGCTAGTTCCAGTAATAAAACACCCCCACTCATTTTGTGCCCGTGGACGTAGGCTGGATCCATCCCGCCGAACCACGTAAAACTCTTTGTCGATTGTGTGTTTTACCCGTTTTTTGCCAAAGTTTTCCAAAGTTATTTTAGAAGGCTGGTTCATGTCTAATGTCGAACAATCAAGTTTACCGGGTTCCGGGTCCTTCCGAGGAATTCTGTGATGATAGGTGTCTTGCTCAATTTCAGAAGGGGTAAGGGTGGTGTCAAGTTCCTCTACGCTGGGTGGCCCCGAGCTCGAGGGAGATTCTTCAGCACGGGGAGATTGAGGTTTTGCAGGTTTTGCCGAGAAAGATTCGATGTCAGATATTCCTGACACTCAAAATGGGTGAGAAGGCCAGTCAGTAGTTAATTTCAGATACCGGGGACTCGGAAAGCTACTCTAAATTTCCGGGAACCTAGGCCTACAGTCTCTATACGTCCTAGCAGTGGCCACAAATAGTAAATCCTTTCCTAAAAAATATTAAGCCAAACACAAAACCCAAATAGCCCGAAGTACCTATATCCTAACCTACTACTAATCGTCCCACTAAAAAGCACATACATCACAAAAACCCAAACATCCAAAACCAAGGCATGCTTCACAACACACAGCATGAACACAAAAACACAAAAAGAAATGCAACAAATTTCATAACCCACAAAAAATAAGGCAAGGAGGTCGTGCGGAAACTTACTTGATTCTGCTTGAAGGTCTGGAAGCTGCTCTGCACAGTCTGGTCGTTCGTGATATCACTAGTCTCAATTGGGAGAGAAGAGAGCTCTTGCAGTCGGGACAATTCAAATTTTTGTAAAAGAGAGAAAAAATGCTTGCTTTGCTTTCTTATAGTTGGTTCAGTATATCTGTGACCGTTGGATTACGAAAAAGCCTCAGATGTGTGCCACGTGTCAATTTCAGGAGTAATCTGTCAGCATTAGATGAACGGTTGAGATTGGGCGCCTCTTTGGTTGGCGGTGAACGGTCGATTTATTTGCTTTTGGCGAGAAGCCGGTGGATGGTTGGCAAGTGTCAGGCTTAGATTAAACCCTAGAAATGATTTGATATGCATTTAAGAGGGTGTGACAGTTGCGCGTCTCAAGGGACGACTCCTAGAAGGGTAAAATGGGGATTTCACTTTAGCTGGGAAAGACGTTTTAGAAAGACATCTGACCAAGCACATAAATTGTAGGGGTGGTGTTAATGGTTTCGGGCCAAGGTGATTTTCTTTTTTGGATTTCGAGAACCGGCCACCAGTTGATCAGCCACACCATTCTTTTTATAGTTTCCGGCACCAACTCGTACACTTATTGGAACCAAGAACTAGGGTACAGATGTTGATGGTAATTTCTAGCACCAAGGCATTTAAACAGTGCGGCAATGGTAGAAATGATATTTTCCTCATATGGGAGACCAGCTTCCATAAAGGTTGACTCTCTCTTGACCAGACCCTTAATACCGGCCCAACTTTCAGGGTATTGCCGACCAAATGACGTGATATGTGCTAACGGTAACTGTCGACCACTTAATGACCCAAGACCGACCACTCCAGCACGGCGGCTCGGACATTATCAGATCGGCAGCAACATTCTCAGTTCAGAAGACCATTTTGACCGACCTCTTAGATATCGATCTGTTAGCAGGGTATTTCGGACTCTTCCCTATACCACTTTCCACCGCTTGATCCTTTCAAGGTTTGTGGCATCATTCTCATATGGGGCATAGTACAATATAAGGTGATGTGATAGGATGACGAAAGGAGTAGGTTTGCTTTAGGATAAGTAGTCTTGGGGGAAGGGAGATCGTCAATCATTCAGAAATCCACATAGGAGACATCACCTAGGTTTGGAAACAGTGATGCCCACTCACTAGTATAAAAGAGAGGGGAAACACATTTGTAAGGGTTGGTTAGTTGGTTGTCAAAAAAGATCTCATAAAAAGAAAAGAACTATCTTGTAAAGAGCACAACACAGACAACTCGGTTTCACATTGACCAGTCACAAAACAGGTCGGCCGAGCTCGTTCCAGTAATAAAACACCCACACTCATTTTGTGCCCGTTGACGTAGGCTGGATCCATCCCGCCGAACACGTAAAACTCTTTGTCGATTGTGTGTTTTACCCGCTTTTTGCCAAAGTTTGCTTTTGGTCCCCCATAAACAAATAAATTCACGGTTGGAGGAGGATTGTTCCGGGAACACTATTCCGATATTGCCCCCTAGACGAAAATCACCTGTGAAAATAATTCACCCCATTTTACATTACAAAAAAACAGACAAACGAGTTTTATAAAATAAATTTGATTATGATATATAAAAAGTTGAGGATTTTTAAATATCTATAAATAATTGAAAATTTAACTATCGTGATTTATTTTTAAAAAACTCAATTTTGCAAAGTTATGATTTTAGTTTTTAATGACCATCACAAAATTAAAAAAAAAAACATATCACAATAATTTTATTAATCTATGACAAAATTATATATCACATTTGAGAGAAATAAGAAATATTAAAATAATCAAAAAAAATAGATGGGACTCACTTGTTTTTATGATAAAATATATAAAAAAAAATCAAAAAAATAGATAAGTCTCATTTATTTTTTGATTTTTTTTTAATATAAATTGTGTGAGATCAAATTATACATTGCTTCATATTTTATCAACTGTATATTTATTGATCTCATTTTTTTTTCATGGCAATATCAAATTGAGCCATAACAAACAAAAGTATATGATATAACTTAAGAAGTGAAACTATTTTTGCCACTTGATTTGATCGAGGTGAGGAATACTTAAATTAAGAGTTCCAGCCCAAAACTTTGAGGTCTTGTGATCCTAATTCCTTCACTCCACAAGAAGTTGCAATGGACCTTTATCATTAAATTAAGAGTTCTAACCCAAGACCTTAAGGTGAGATCCTGAACCCTACACCACTAAGTCACGCTTGTTGGGGACAAGACATCTCCTAATATTCCAAACTATAAATATATATTTTCTTCCGTGATAAAATTCATAAGTGGCTCGCTCCTTAACCAATTTAGACGGCCGCCAAGAGTCTCATCCCAAATATAAGATCCCGAAAAAATTTGTGCTTATACATTTAAGCGTGGTTTAGTGGTGTAAGGCTCATGATCTGACCTTCAAGTCCTCGGTTAGATTCCAGGGAGTGCGTTTCTTGTAAGAGTCTGGGACAGTCGAGGGTTTTACTTGCTCCGCTTAAGTCCGGAAGGGGTGGTTTGGCGGCGGAATTTCCAACGATTTCAAAAAAAATATATTATAAAATTATTATTAATTATTATGTAAACAAAATTCGTAATTGATTAATTAATTATAATATATAATTATTAAAATTATTAAATTATTATATTTTAATAAATACTTACCTTGGTTTTTCCTATTTTCCAAACAAATAATATGATTATTATCTTTTTCTAAAAATATATCTAATTTAGTAACACCTCGATAAATTTTTTCGTCTAAAACAAAAAAAAAAAAAAAAACTTCATAAAATTGTAATGCTTTTTACAGTATGCAATGGATTCACTCAACTTTTTTTGACTAGATTTAGGGGTTTGGACTCTTTCTTCCGCTAAAAAATGACAAATCAGAAACCACAGAAAAAGGAGCAAGTTCACATGGGAGAGACAGCAAGAAGCATTTATTTTTTGGAAATGTTATGAAAGCCGAATTCAAATCACCCGATCCAGATTTAAATTTAATCGATAAAACCTTCGACTGTTCTTAGATCTTATAAGAACCGTACCCCTTAAATTTGAACTCAGAACCTGAAAGTCAAATCTTGAACTCTACACTACCAAATCATGTCCCATTGAAGACGAGAGCAATAAGCATGTTGGCTGGATCCCCACAGCCACAGGCCACAGCATCATCACAGTCCATTTAGTTAATACAAAATTTATTTGATGTATTTTATAAATGGATGAAAAATCTGCTGAAATAAATAATATTTATAAATTTTTTTATGAAAATTAAATTTCATTATACTGAGAAAATATTCTAGCTACGCCTTTGGTCCCATCAACCCACACCATCCTCTGAAGGCAAAAAAAAAAAAAAAAAAAAAACAACAGAAAAAAGAAAGACGCGTGGACTTTTCTGCAATAAAGAAAAGAAATTATTGATTATAATTAGTGCATGTCAACACAATGCAGCATAGTACTCCCACTATTTTGTCGATGTTGGAATTGCAGAGACAGAAATGGGCTTTTATTTATTTATTATTTTTTTAATGAAGAAATTAGAAATGGGCCATTATTGGGTTTTCCATATTATATGTTGCTTTCTATTTTATGAATCTTAACCTTTATCTTTTTTATCTTTTCTTTTTTCCTAACTCGCTTATAAATTATATTTATAATTAAATTTCTCCTCGAATATTTTATTATTATAAAAAATAATATTTAAATTTGTTGATGGTGATTTTTGGGAAGGGCAAGATGGAAATTTCACATTCAGAACACTGTAGCCCGAGGATATTGTTAGATATCTGACCCAACAGGGTGGTCGGTCTCGATCTCCAACATTCTACCGACCAAGGAGTAAGGCAATACGAGGACTATAAACCGAGGACCGTGGGTCTAACCCGGCTACATAAGCTCGGCAAAGCGAGATAATATTTACCCAGATTGCCCGACCAGATGATAAGCTTGGGACAACGTTGGCTAGGTATGGCACGTGAATTCATCATCTCCATAAAGTTCAGAAATGGCAGGGGTAACTTGATGATTCTCCTCCCACACACGCCACCGAGTGAACGATTGGATACAGGCTGGCATCATAATTGTTGCGTGTGACAGTACCCAAAATAGAGTGATATAATGAAATATCAGATGGCAGGTTTCACTTTCGGCAGTGGCAGATTTCACTTTCGGTAGTGGAAGGTTTTACTTTTGGCAGAGATATGCTCACGTGGCTGACGTCACGAGTATGGTAGAACAATGCAATTTTCCTTCGTATATAAAGGGGATGAGAGTATTTTTGTAAAGGTTAGTTATTTTTATTTCCAAGCACCACTTGTAAGAAACATGGAGAGAACAATAAGCTCGGCACTACCCGACCAGTTGTAAAAAGAAGTCAGCCAAGACCGACCACGTTATAAAACCTCTTTTTTCCTTATGTCCGTGGACGTATGTTGGATCCATTCTACCGAACCACGTTATATCCTATGTTTTTGTCTTCGTGTTTACTTTTTCTGCTAAATTTGCTTTTGGTTCCCAACAAACCAAACAAATTCACAATTGGGGGAAGATTCTTCGAGGAACGAGTTTCTGAATTTGCCCCTGGAATGAAAATCAGCTGTCAATAGTTGGCGCCGTCTGTGGGGAAGAACAAAAATCAATAGACGTATTGAGACGATGGCGGAAGAAGGAAACTGCAGATATTCAGAGTCTACGAAAACAGAGTGAATGGAAAAGATGGAGAAAAAAATGAGAAATGAGAGGGAGTCGAACCAGTCTTTTCTCCAGGCCATGATGGTATAGCTGGAAAGACTAAAGAATATGAATGAAGAACAAACAAAAGATGGTCCGAGTGGAATGAGGGAAGAGATAGCCAGAGGAAATAGGGTTGACGAGGACGACATTGGCGGAAGAATGAACACCCAAAGAATAAGATCAGTAGTGGCCCTCCTCCTTGAGCTGTAGAATGAAATGTAAAAGAGGTGACCAGAAGTCACCAATTAGGACTGAGCCGCAGAATGAAATGTAACTCTTGGAGCTGACAGATCTACACGCCACCCCTTGCGAATGAACAAGCTCCTCCTAAAGAAGTTGTGGCAGTAGTTCGACTTGCCAAATCTTTGGATTCACGGCTAACATAGACTTCATAGAGCGGCAAGCGAACTGGAATGCTAGGGGCACTCGATCAGTTTCCATGAGTGCCACCTGTATACTATGTGGTGGCCACCCATGATGATGGGAAAGGAGAAAAATCTCACGGGGGGCCACTATGAGTCAACGCAGAAGTCCCCAACCGGGCCCCTGATTTGTTCAGAAATGATTTTAGAAGGCTTGGCTTGGGGGAACCCTGTCACTATTGATCAGAACAATAGAATGAAAGATTCGGAGCAGAGAAGTATCATAGAACTGCCGCGCGAAAGCTGGAAACTTATTGTAAAGCCTCTCTTGTAATGACCCGCAAAGAGTTGTAAGAAGGGCAATATATCATATGAATATGAATAAGACTTTCTCTTTAAAATTAAAAACTTGTCCACTTTACTTGTTTGTTAATTGAATGGGAAAGCCATGTTCAATATTCTAGAGATTTTCTCGAGGTCGAGACAAATCAAGGGGTGCTCGGTATCTGGGGAGGGCCCTAAACCCGTGGTATGCCAATCCATGGTGTCATTATCAAACCCCCGGGTGGAAGCGCTCCAACTTAGATAACTTCACTTTTGAGCCTCCAGAATGAATGAAGGGATGAAGTACATGTGGGAAAAGCACGAAACCCCCACCGCACGCCAAATTGTTATTTTGAGTAGCCCTACGTAGGACGTTATCCCGAGAGCTCGCTTTTTTAGTGTTCGAGTCTTTGCGGTGTATGTGCTAAGTCACCTCCACAGTACTAACATTGTTTTGAGTCATGTTTTCATTTTTGTGAATGACCTGGGCGGGGACGCCAGGATTTACGGAGGTTGAAAATCTTCCCTCGCGATTAAGTCTCGATTGTTCCACTGGCTCGGGGCTACATTCATTCCGCCGAGGCCAATTATTCCACAGGCTCGGGGCTGTATTTGGTCCGCCGAGGCTATTTGTTCCACCAGATCGGGGTCGGGTCATGTCCCATCGAGTCTTGATTATCTTTGGCATGAGGTCAGAATATCTCCCCCATGGCCTTGCTTTGGTTGGCCCGAGGAGGAAATATTCCCTCATGGTCATGTATTCTTACCAGATCGAGGTCGGGTCATTTCCCACTGAGTCTTGTTTATCTTTAGCATGGGGTCAGAACATCTCCCCATGGCCATGCTTTGGTTGGCCCGAGGATGTAGTATTGCCCCGTGGTCAAGTATTCTTACCAGATCTAGGTCCACTAAGTCTTGATTATCTTTGGCATGGGGTCAGAACATCTCCCCCATGGCTATGCTTTGGTTGGCCAGATGAGGTAATATTCCCACGTGGTCAAGTATTCTTACCAGATCGGGGTTGGGTCATGTCCCATTTAGTCTTGATTATCTTTGGAATGGGGTCAGAACATCTCCCCCATGGCCATGCTTTGGTTGGCTCGAGGAGGTAGTATTCCCTCGTGGTCAAGTTTTATTTCCAGCTCGGAGTCGTGTTGTGTTCCACCAAGCCAGGATATTTATTAGCGTGGGGTTGGAGCATTTCCCATATGGCCACATGCTAAGTATTGGAAAGGGAAAACAAGCATGCAATTGACTGAAATCAAAAATGTATTAATTACAAATTGTTATAAGAAAGATTGTTTGATACATCAGGCCCCCCTCAGTGTCACCCTTTTCTTTCAATCCACGCAGGGATAGTCCACCAAACTTAAGAATGAGGAATTTCAGTCTCGACAGCGGCAGCAGGATCTTCAGGCTTAGGGACAGAAGTCAGGGCCTCGATCACGATCATAGTGTCGGGATCCTCGGTCTCGGGGCCTGTTGCAGAAACTTCTGATTCAGTCAGAGGAGCTGAGGTTACATGAGTTGGGATGGAGACTTCGTGTTCAACAGGAGGGGCCTCTGGTTCAGTTGTCGTGCATCTTCCTCAGATATCTCACCTTTGCAGAATTTGATAGTAGTGTGGACCGACCCCATGTCCACTCCAGGAAAAAGTCATGAAAAGATGTCCATGCAATCCTCAACCCCTTCCAGCTTGGCGTTGTCGGAATCGGCCTCCAGGTCGGCCTCTTTCGCATTTAAATTTTCTAACTCAGCCTCTCTTATCTTTAGGCCTTCCAGAGCTTGATCCTTTTGCTTGGTCACTTCAGTGAGTTTGGTTCCCAGAGAAGCTTTGTCCCACCTCAATAATTTTGCCTCCTCCTTGACCACATCCATGTTCTTCTTCGAGACCGTGGATGCATTACGAAGAGACTCGGCCAGGGAATTAGTCTGCCTCGGCCTTCTTCAACCTTTGAACCTCCGAGGCGAGCTTCTTGACCTCAACATCTCGCTCAGTCATCAGGGATTAGAGCATTTACACTTGGCCTCCCTCGGATAAGAGGCTGATTAGCAAATATTTGTTCCTGGCCAGCATATAGTCAAGCTGCAGAGTTGGAAACAAAGGTTAAACCCACTAAGTCAGATGAGAATCACAAGGGTAAGACAGACAACTACCTAACTGACGAAGGAGTAGGACCTCGATATCATCTCCTCGGGGAAATGTCCTCATAGGCAGGAATCCATTCAAGAGGTATGATATCGGCCATCAAATTGATAGCGGGTACGAGATGGGCCACTGCATCATTGACTTTGTCACTGAAGTCATTCACCCCAAGTATTGCGCCTCTATTCCCCGCTGTTAGTGTCCTAGACATGCCAAGGATCTCTAAGCATGATTTGTGTGTGAATAATCAAGTGAGTTACGGAAAAAACTTACATTGATTTTGATGAGAAGTTCGAAACTTTTCATTGAAGATGGAAGCTCCAAGCTTAGATTTGAATCCCAAACTCAAGGGTGAGTTTCCCTATCACCTTCACTTAACTCTTGAAGTGCTAGCTTGCAAGAAATTTTACAATAAAATTTCCAAGAGAGATGAGGAAGCTCTCGGCAATGAGGGGGAGAGAGAGACTTTTTTTGGTTTTTGATATTTTATTTCTAAAACTCAATTACCAAAGTTGCCTTGCAAAAGTGGTATATGCTTTTCCAAAAAGCAAAACAAAAACAAAGTGTGTTGGTGAAGTTTCATTAAAAGCTCCCAACCACTTCCATTAACTTGATTGACTAGTGATGTAAGTTAGTGGGTCCCACACTTAAATTCAAAATTCAAGTTGGGTGAGACTACACACTTCGGGCTCGGGTTCGTTTATTCTGATTAAACAAATTTTCTGTTGCGACGTAATTAAATCCAATTTAATTAAATAATAATGCATAGTAAAATTATTACGAAAGTCACTTACGACTTAATTCCAAATTAATTCGTTCGCCCAATTAAAATCCAATTTTAATTCCGCTTTGAAATCCGATTTCAATTAATATATCAAATATATTATTTTAGCACAATTAAATAAATTAAATAGTAAAATCTAATTTAACTATTAAATTTACTTTACCAATTAATTCCAAATTAATCGCTTTCTCTCTTCTAGACGAATTTAATCCCAGATAAAATTCTTGCCGTAATTAATCCCAAATTAATTTTCTCTCTCATAATTAATCCCAGATTAATTTTGTTCGAGTCAAATGTCATCGGTGAATCTTTGGGAAGCGACCCAAGTGATCCCTGGATATATTGGCAGTAAATACGGTTGTTGGACTATCCGACACGTGTGTACCCGGTACCACGTTCTTACTGATTTACAAGACATGGTTGGCTTCTAGCAAATCACCATGCCTACCCAATTCTCTAGAAATATATTCAACATGAATATATATAATCTATATCAAGCGTAGTATACAATGTATTGCGTATTACGATCCAGTATCTGATGTCACATGCTAGGCCTGGGGCTGGAATTGTGTCTGCCCCGTACGAAGCATATATCGGATCACTAGCAATTAGTCGCTGTAATCGGATAATCATGACCTAGTCATACTATCTTGATAGTTGCAGCATTTAAGAGTACTAGTTTTGTATCCCTGCGTGATCATCATCTCCATATGACTGAAGTGATACTTCCATCTTGACATCACATCTGATACACTACGATTCTCAGTATACCTAGAAGAGGCGTACACAGAACCTGTTAAAGCTCCGGACCACCAAAACCAAAGTATAATGATTGTCGCAAGTATTAGCGATGCAAGTCTCATGTTAAGACCACATACACCTACCCTGATTCGGATTCCCATAGACACATAGTCATACTACCAATGGGATTCCGAGGGGTCTATCCAGAGCGAAGCTGTTCCTGGTCCAACGGCTAACAGAACCTCCTATCACCTTTGCATAAGTATCATATACTTAAATATATGAGAACTATGCCGTTAAGCTTCCATAAAGCGCACAAGTGTAATACTAGTCTATTCCGCATTATCGATGTCCAGTCTCGATAATACTACGACTATGGATATTTAATGATTAAACCATTCGTGGATTAATATTGTCTCATATCTTGTTAATCCGGAACTAATCATAAGAACTTTTATCATTTATATATATTCAAGTAATCCAATTACAAAATGATAAAATAGCAATTTCCTTTGTCACATAGTAAATTTTTACAAAAACCATAATTTCTTTTACAAATACTGATGCTATGGGTCATAATTGTCCAACAGCCTCAGCTATTTTCTTTCTCTTTTGGACAGCGGTTTTCTTGGCGGGGGGTCCTTCAACCTCCTCAAGTTCGTCACCTCCGATCAGATAACGACGTTTCTTTGACGGCCGATGATAAGCTTGGGTTGTTTGGACCGATGGGCTGGGAGCTGTAAGACTGAGGATGGCGTGGGGAGTTGCAGTAGAATGAGTGGTCATTTTGACTTTCCCTTTGGCCTCGGGTGGAATCAAGGTGGTGATACACCCTCTGGAGCCACTGGATTTTCCCTGACCACCCGATTACAACAGTGCTTGGAGCCTCCCATTCACACCATTTGAACTTGTCATTCCTGTAAAACGGAGAACAAAAAAAGAGGGTTAGAATTCGAGCGCAAGTAAAACCACCTCAAAAGGAATCGAGTATACAAATAATTGTTATCAGGTCAGGTCGTATCTACCAGGTCGTCTTGGACCGCGTGGAGGTGTGTTCGGGATAAGGCCTGAATTGGTAAAGGCAAAGTCATTGACAATACTTTTATAGTGACCAGAAAAATCTCTAGCCTTCTTGATTTTGACCTGGACTTGATTGCTAACCTTAAGGGGTTCTGCCCAGCAGGCTGAAAAGGTTCAGAGAGTTAGTTTTTCCTTTATCATATTAGTAAAGGAAAAGACTAGAGGACATGTTCTCACCTCCATCCTTGAAGACATCGGGAACAACAGTAGCCTCAGGATCAAATGAACAGACTTACCCCCAGTTGCCCGAAACCCAGAACCATAAATTTTTATTAGGTGAGGGAAGGTCGGTGATGAGTGGAGAAACTTGTAAAATACTCAACACATTTAATTTTGGAAATTAATCTCTCTCTCACTGGCATTTGGCCGAATGGCCTTAAATATCTCTAGGCCGAATGACCTTAAATGTTGCTCTTGGCCGAATGAAAGTGAGACTTGGTCTCTGACTTTTGCCTTAAAAGGTTGAAAAGCATAATTTGTTTTTTGGTTTTTAAAAAAGGGAAAAAGGCAATTGCCTCTGCAATTTTAGAAAGTGCCGAAAAAGCATTTTGCCTTTTCTTTTAATATGGCCAAAATGGCCACTGACCTCAATGGCCGAAAGAAAAGCATCATTTAGTTGCTTCCTTTTGAATTAAGCCACTGCTTCTTCTTTTTCTTTAGAAGTATAAGGCTGATTGCTTCCCTCTCTCTCTTGGGCAAATTTGTTTCTCCTTGGGAGATAGAATTTGTTTCATTTGTTCTTGGTAGCACATATGGGAGTCATTTGATGGTGATATGGATACTCACCAATGAGCTTGGAAGCTTCAACATCCATAAAAGTTTTGAACTCAAGCCGATCATTGTAAGTCCTCCGCAACTTATTTTTGATTTTATTCACACACGAATCACGCTTAGAGATCCTGTGGCATGTCTAGGACATTAACACCAATGACTCTGAAACCTGTTGACCTTAGGGCACTAGGTGTTAAGACACCCATACGGCCTTAATTGCTCGGATCTCAGATATTAAAAATAAGAAGTGTCTAATTTCCTTAAGCTTTCTCTTTAACCCAAGTAACGAGTTTTGGGCCAGTGACTCCCAGACCAGTTGACCTTAGGACACTAAGTGCTAAAACACCCTTACGGACTTAATTGCTAGAGTTAGAGAGACTACGGAGTCGAACTTATTCAAACACATTTTGTTTTTTACAAACTCAAGCTCTACCATTTTACACGAACAATCACTGCTTCCTGAGGCAAGATGTCCAGTTACTAAATAAAAATTTGATTATTATTATTATCATTTTTTTAAACTAACTCAAGCTCTACCGTTTTACCCGAACAGTCACAGCTTACTGAGTCAAGATTTCCGGTTACTAAGTAAAAGCTTGGTTAGTTTTTTTGAATAAAACATAAATTTCATTGCCTTTAGGTGCTACCTCCAACAAACTAGAGAACTGAATATCTTAAAATTTTCACTTACAACTCACGATCATATGTTACTGTGTATCGATAAGATCTGTCAAATGAGCATATGAAGATCAAATTTAATCAATATTATTGGTTACTAAGTAAAAGCTTGATTATTATTATTATCATCTTTTAAAACTAACTCAAGCTTTACCGTTTTACGTGAACAGTCACAACTTGTTGAGGCAAGATGTCTGGTTACTAAGTAAAAACTTGGTTAGTTTTTTTTTGAATAAAATATAATTTCCACTACCTTTAGGTGCTACCTCCAACAAACTAGAGAACTGAATATTATAAAATTTTCACTTACAACCCATGATCAGCTATTACCGTGTATGTTGATAATATCTCTCAAATGAGCATATGAAGATCAAATTTAATCAATATTATGGAGAATTCATAAATTTAAATGATTAAAAAAGAAATGAATAAACATAACTTGTTATGGAACATTGAGATACGTCTCAGGAGAGAAAACTTCTTACACTGCCATCTCTGAATAACAATTCTACTTAGTTAGTCAAAAATTTATTGTTGAAAAAAACACAAAATAAAATCAACACAAAATATTTTTTTACACACAAAATAATAACATAAAAAAAACAATATAAAAAACTTTTTTTTTACTAAAACAACAACACAAAAAACGAATTTTTTTTTAAAGAGAAACACAACATAAAAATGAAAACTATCTAGTCAACTGTCCTCTCCCCCCAACCAAATTGAGACATAGTCACCAATGTCTGAATAAGAGAAGTAGAGTTTAGAAGACATCACTTGGTTAGTGTGGAATTGATAATTGAATCTATGACTATTTAAAAGAAAAAAAAAATATAGATTAAGATTCAAGTCCACTCTATGCTTCTTGTCACGATCGTTATCATACCAGTTCCACTTGGAAAGAATGAGGTCGATTTTTGGTTCATAAACTAAGAGTTTGTCAATTATTTCATCAGCGTTTCTTGCAGTAATGACGATATCTTTTACCGATTTCGAAATGAACCTAATTCTTTTGGAATCCTCAAGAAATACTAAAAGAAAATCAAAAAAGTGATCACCATTAAGTAGTCTAATTGGTTTTTGGTGAATGTTCAAGTTCTCCAATGACGCAACTGTGAATATTTCTTTCAACGTTCCTAGCCCACCTGGTAAAGAAATAAAAGCGTCAGTGACCGGCGTAAACACACACGTATAACGCAAGCACACGTATCGTTCAAGTAGTATAAAAATATCGATCCCACGAGGACTTAATTCCTACTGTTGTTATTAATTATTGAATCTATTTATTTACAGATATCTAATTAAATGGAGAAGAGAGAGATTGTTTGTTGTTTGGTTGAAAGACTTTGCTAAATAAATAAATAAATAAAAAGACAAAAGAAAATACTAAGGAAAATAACAAAAGACACAAAGATCTAGGGTTGTGATTTATTCCAATATCATTTAAAAAAGAAGTGATTATTTTATAGTTGGGTAATACAATGATTTATTAACCTGGAACACGAAATTATGTAAAAGCCTCTTCCGATGGTCAAATTCAAATACCCAGTATAACCCAATTGAACCATATTCCTATGTCAACCACATTATCTGGATTCATTAAGATTAAGTTCCAATTATGGCTACCCTCGCCCGACAGGTATATTCCTATCCTGTAAGGAAATCTATTAAATGGTTATCTATCCTCAAGGAAGATCGTGAGTTATTGAGTCTAAGGTCTTAAACTTAAAATCCCTATGTCTAGTTCATTTTAAGTTTACCTAATCAATTTTATTAATGGCCAATTAATAAAAAGCATTAAGATTAAGACTCAATAAATAAATCTTTATAATACCCAAACTATAATCTAACCCTTATAAACCGGTGATATTGAAATTTATTACAACCCCAGATAACTATTTAGTTACAACACATAACTAGGACTAATAACTGAAAAATAAAAGACATAAAGTAAAAATGCTGAAAAGTAAAAGACATAAAGTAAAACTGAAAAGTAAAATAAAATAAAATGCTAAGGTAAAAGGAATTACTTTTACTACTACTAATTTAGATATCTCCCATAAAATAATATATAAACTTGTTATAATATTACCAACCGACCAATATAGCGGTATCCTTTTTAAGTCAGGTTTAAACCAGATTAAAATAAATTGCCAACCGACCAATCTGGCGGTATCCTTTATTAATCAGTATTTTAATTAGTAAATATATTATTTTTAAGGGAGATTAATCTAAATAGTAACAGTAAAAGAATTACCTTTCACCCTAGCTGGGAAATTACTTTCTCATGAATAGTAAAAATTGTAAAAAGTAAAAATAAAAAACTAAATTACTATTATTACAAATGGTAATTAAAATAAATTACAAACTAAAAAATAAAAAAAATAAAATAAAATTAAAATATATTTAGAGAGAGAAACTCTCTCTTCATCAAAGAGATGAGAGAGAGAAAGGCACACTGAAATCTGAAATTTCGCGCTCTATTTATAGGAAAATTTTTCACTGTTCGGACGTCGCGACGCCAAGGACCTCAGCGTCGCGACGCTGGATTTGTCGACGTGGCACGATGAGAAGGCGACACGTAGCAAGGCGGCTGACTGTTCAAAGCGACACGTGTCATGGCGGCTAAGACTCAATTATTGTGATGACGTCATTGATGACGTCATGCTGACGTGGCGATGACATGGTGCTGGCGTGTGTTGCAATTGTCGGCACAATAGGATTTCGACACGTGGCGACACGTGTCACGCTGTGATTGGTTGATGCTGACGTGGCAAGTTGACTTCGTTGACCTTGTGACGTGGCTGATGACGAGGCGTGACACATGGCGAAGTTGACTCGTTGACCGCTGACATGGCTGATGACGAGGCGACACGTGTCAAGTCAGAGTGTCGGCAGCATATGATGTTGACACGTGGCACGGCGCACGTTAGCAGATTCGTTGTGATGGTGACACGTGGCATGGCGCATTTTAGCAAAGTCAAACTTCTCAAATCCTGATCAGTTGACCAGGCGCACGTTAGCAGATTCGGCGCATTCTGGGCGTCGCGACGCGGAAGGTCTGGGCGGCGCGACGCTGGAAATTACCAAAATGCCCTTTTTCGCCAATTTTCACTGTTTTGCTCCAAATCACCTCCAGAATGTCCTAAAACTTTATTTATCTACAAAATAACACAAAACACATCAAAATATTCACAAAACTCAAGAAACTATACAAAATATAAGGTTAAATGAGTGGGAAATAGTGATATAAATACCACTCATCAGTCAGCATAATTAATCATTTCAGTAAGTCTTTCAGACATACCGAAGATAATGTAGTCTTCCCCAAAATTTGACTACCACCTTCTAGCACGACCTTTGAACCACATCCCATCAATCCAATATTGCCACCGCCATATACTAAATACATGTTTCTTTCCGTCATAACTCTACCCAATTCTTTTGTAGCCTCAACAAAATCTGCTTTAGTTTCAGAGCTAGTTCCACAAAATGCACATATATTAGCTGTTGGAGTTGGTGCTTGGAGCCTCAATACGAATAATGTATTGTACATTATATTTTATATTTTTAAAAAAATAACTGAATTTTCATTTCAATTTACTATTGGTAATGTCATTATGTATATTAGATTCATATATATATATAAACATGGTGAGAATGACATCGACCTTAGAATAATCTTATAGTAATACTGGACAGTAGGTGGTTCGACTTTGGGATAGTATTACTATTATAAACTATTCTTAAAGTAAATATTCATAGTCGTTGGTTTTGGAATACAGTCGAATTCCTATAACCTAGAAGACTAGTATATGTTGTATATTGGAATTGGAGTTCCAATGGTTAAATGCCTTACCACGAGATGGAATCGTATAGATAGTGATTGTGGGTATTCGTTGAAGTGATACTGATCGACTCACAAGTGATTCCTAATAGTTCTAAGTACACACCACCGTCAATAGGAATCTCTTCGAGTCGAGTAGTATATGTGATCTTTTGACTGTAGGATAGCATTGATTTTATGTGTGATCCTCCACACTTTCATGGTATGACCGCTAGCTGTTCGTTGGGTGTGGATCGATGTACTCGTTAATCAAGTGCGTATCAAGATAGGATCGGTCGGCCCGTATGTGTACCATTAAGGGTTTAGGTATCCATGTGAGTAAGTCACGATTCTTAAGACTTTGTCCAAAGCCGATCACTTAGGGTGGATCACATATATCAGAAATCGTGTTCTGATTAGTTATAAAGAATCGTGGATATGTCGACATGAGATGTGTACCTCGAGAACTTTACGGTGTAATCTATGTTTCCTAAGCACAACTCAGATAGCCTACGATGGAGGAATTGTTAAACATATGTGATGACATTAACTTGTATAGTTCAGAAAGGTTGTCCGTGTTATTCGCGAATTCGGAGGTGGCCGAATTGCGTACATATAAGCTCAGCTTATATGACGAACATGTTTGTACTTAGAGAGTCTCATAATATGAAGTGTACTCGTTGAGAACTTGGGTAGCCGATGATTTTTTATAATAAATAATATTTGATATTATAATTATCAACTAAAATAACTAAGTGTTATTGGATAACATTAATTATTTACTTTGACCTAATTGGATTAATTGGATTAAACCAAAATTATACAAGAGCTTTTTTATAAATTCATAAATATCCCTACCATTGGAGGATATTTTGATAATTACAAATATATAATTATTGGTGTATTTGGCTTGATTTAATTGGATTAAATCAAAGTGGTAGACATATAACTAATCCATTAATTAAACTTTATCTTGATTTAATTAGATTAAATAAAAGTGGTAGACAAATGTGATTAGTCACACATAATTATACATATTTGGACAAATTGGATTAAGCCTACATAAAATTTGATTAGAATTTTTATTAATTAAAAATTACCTAAATTTTGCTATAAAATGCAAGCTTGAACAAGTTTTAAATCAAGCTTGAGAAAGCTAAAACAAGCAAGAGTTTGAGAAACTAGCCTAATTAAAAGTTTTTGTTAGAGAAGCTTTGAAAGTTCTCTACAACAACAAGGAGCAGATGATTGGATCTTGAAACCAAGTTTCCTAGCTTTGAAAATTCTCTACAACATCAAGGAGGAGAAGATTGGATCTTGAAACCAAGCTTGCTAGCTTTGGAAGTTATCCACAATATTTCAACAAGGAGAAGAAGATTGGATCTTGAAATCAAGATTGCTAGGTAAGTTTGATCTTCTCTAAAAGCTATGTTCTCATTAGTGAATTATCATTAGTGAGACATATAGTGCTGAATTATATATTGGATACATAATAACCTAGATTGATGTTAAAATTAGGCTAATTAATTGTGTATGGATGCTTTGGAAGTATAAACACAATTTTCTTGTGATTGGGTCAAAATATTTATGTTGGACATAAATTTAAAATTAGAGTTTGGAACTTTAGATGAAAGTTTGGAGCTATGGCTACCATTCTAAAATCACTTGACCATCTTTGAGTGACCTAGAATTGTTCATGAGTAATTTCATTGTGAGATTTTAATTTGGTTTGTGTTTTGGATTCAAAATTTATGCAAGTGCGTATTTAGAATAAATTTATGTTTTTGTAAAAATATTTGATTTTTGTTCTATAATATGTGTTGATGTTGGTTTTGATGTTAAAAATAAATTTGGGGTGTTTGAAAGTGTTTAGGGAAGGTTGGATATTAATTGGGTTTAAAAACCCTAAGAATGAGCTCTCATTCCAGCTCTCTAGAATGAGACCTGATGTTTTAAAAGGAAATAAAAAAAAACAAAGGGAATTAGCACTGGGTGAACAGTTCTCACGCGCACTGTTCACGCGCACTATAACGTGCACGCGTGCTGAAACTTATTTCTATCCGTTATTGAATTTCCGGACTCTGATTCAACCTCTGTTTTTTCTATACACTCGTAATGGAATATAATATTCCATTAAATTATTTAAAAATACATCCATACTTGATATCCAAATGTTAGACTCAATTCTACTGCATGGGGTGCCGATCCGACCCTAGGGGTCCCATAACTGCCCTAACATTAGTGAATCGTCGTCTTGAAAATTTCTCCATTTTTTTCTCTCTTATCTGGATGTGTCGAAGAGGGAAATGATGAGCTATATTTATGGATAATGAAAAATGGTGTGAAATAAAAGCACTAGTACCTGTAAAATGACAATTGTCAAATGAACAGTAAAATAGATCATGAAAGTCAAAAATTTTAGCTACTATCGGCAAAATTAAAGTAAAGGAAATCAAAAAAGTAAATTAACGTAAATCAAAACAGTAATTTGAAGTAAAGAAAGTCAAAGCAATAAATTGAAATAATATGTACTAGTAGTTGTGATTTTGGCACATATCTCCTCTGATTGTACGTCCAGTAATGACTTGAACGCCCTCTATGGGTCAAGAATATGCTTCCCATCCAATTTTCTTATAAATTGGCAAAAATGGTCTTTTAAAGTCAGATTCCCGAGACTGTATTGTTGTCTTTCTTTTTAAAATTGTGTATGTAAATTGTGAATTACTCGATGAACATGTCCACTAGGATGCGTCTCAAAAGTCAATGATATATCATCTAAAGACTCCTTACTCAAGCCATCTCTAATGAATTGAATTTTATCTTTGTGATTGTCAGAAACCATTCCTAAAGAACAACAACGAGTGTTGCACATCCAACATGCACAGTTATAACAAACACCTAATTGTTTAGCTATTCATTTCTTAACATAGGTGTTTTTCCCTAAACCTGACATGTAAGAAATGATTGAGTTAGATAACTCACCTACCAAGCGAACTTTTACTTCAATTACCTAACAAATATCACTACGAATACCATTGATCATAAGAAGCCTCAGTCTTTCAGTACGTGCTTTGTAAATTTCCATCAGAGCATTTTGGGGGGAGAAGGAAAATGATTGTGGAATTTTGCAAGAGTTTCTTTCATGCCTTGATTGTAGGGTATTAGTAATTTTAGGAAACTGAAAGAACCAACTTAGAGTCACAGAGTACCGTTATTCGCTGTTTAACCGGGGTGGAAGACTCTGACAAAAAGAAAAAAATTACTGTTAAATTCAAGAAAAAATGGGAATTAGACAAATACAGAAGAAAAGAAAAGAAAAGAACAGCTTTAAATACATCAATCACAGTACACTGGTTTGAAAAGAAAAGTGATTCTTGAAAATTTGAATACTCCAAAAATGATTCCAGACGTTGTTTGTTTACTTTAAATACATCACCATCCCTAAGATTCTCAATGACAATAGCTCCATATGGGTAAATGTGCTTCACAATAAATGGACCACTCCATTTGGATTCAATTTTCCAGGAAATAAATGAAGATGAGAATTATAAAGTAAATATTTTTGACCAATTTCAAATATTTTTCGTAAAATTCGACAATCATAAAAGACCTTTCGCATTCTCATATGAATAATTTCTTAACTCTTCAAGTTCATTTAATTGCAGTTTACATTCATGATTAGCATTTTCAAGATTTGAGTTGAATGCTTTAATACCTTATGCTCAAGTTCTACAGACAAATGATAAAATTTTCCATAAACTAGACGATAGGGAGACATTTCCAAAGATGTTTTAAAAGGTGTTCAGTATGCCCAAAGTGCATCAGTCAGTCGAAGAGACCAATCTTTGCGATTTGGATTGATCGTTCTTTCCAAAATTTATTTGATTTCCCTATTTGCTACTTTAACTTGACATTTGTCTGAAGGTGATAAAAGGTAGAAACTTTATGTGTAATTATATACTTTTTCATTAAAAACTCAAAATGCTTGTTACAAAAGTGTCATTTCATCACTTATAATGGCCTGATGGATTTCAAATCGAATTAAAATATTTTCTTTTAAAAATTTGATCACGGTTTTATAATCATTATTTCGACAATGAATTGCCTCAACCCATTTTGAGATGTAATCAACTGCAACTAAGATATATAAAAATCCAAAAGACGGTGGGAATTGACCTATGAAATCTACTCATCAACAATAAAATATTTCAATGAAAATGATGAGATTTAAAGGTATTATGTTTATTTTTGAAATAGATCCAACTTTTGATAATTTTCACAGGTTTTACAGAAAGCATATGCATCTTTAAAAATGGTGGGCCAATAAAATCCGCAATGAAAGACTTTTGAAGCGGTTTTCTTAGATGAGAAGTGACATCCACATGCTTCTGAATGACAAAACTGAATAACACCACTTATCTTATTGTCCGGTATGCATCGTCAGAAAATTTGATCAGGGCCGTACTTGAACAGATATGGATCATCCCCGTAAAATATTTTGGCTTAGGTAAAAAATTTCTTATTGTCTTGATGGCTCCAATCTGGAGGTATTTTCCTGTTGCAAAAAAAATTGACAATATTAGCATACCAAGGCATTATATTTACTGAAAATAAAAAATCATCAGGAAAAGAGTCATTGATAGGAGTTGTGTCAATTGATGACTCATATGTGAGTCTCGATAAATGATCAGCAACCATATTCTCTACTCTTTTCTTGTCCTTGATTGTGAGATTGAATTCTTGAAGCAACAAAATCCACCATAGTAATCTTGGCTTTGCATCATGTTTAGACATCAAATATCTGACAGCAACATGGTCAGAATAAACAATGATTGAGGAACCAATTAAATATGATCAAAATTTATCCAATGCAAATATTACAGAAAGTAGTTCTTTTTCCTTTGTAGTGTAATTCATTTATGCACTGTTTAAAGTTCTACTTAAGTAATAAATTACATACGGCTTACCTTCCTTTCTCTATCATAATACTGCGCCAACTATATAATCATTGACATCACACATTAGCTCAAAAGGTAAAGACCAATCAGGATATTGCATGATAATAGCAGAAGTTAAAAGACTGATAATCCTTTCAAATGATTTTTGATATTCTTATGTCCATTCAAATGTTGCATCTTTTAATAAGAGGCTACACAATGGTCTTGATATGGTACCAAATTTTTTAATGAACCTCCTATAAAATCCCACAAGCCCTAAGAAAAAATGGATTTCCATAACTGTTTTTAGTGGTGGCAATTTAGAGATTACCTCTATTTTACCTTCTCAACCTTAATACCTTTAGATGATACAACGTGACCCAAAATAATTTCTGAATTAGTCATGAAATTTTATTTTTCTCAGTTCAACACAAGTTATTTTTCTTCACTTCTTTTTAAAATATTTTCCAAATTATTCAAGCAATTATCAATTGAGTTCCCAAAAACAGTTATATCATCCATAAAGACCTCTAAACAGTGTTCAACCATGTCACTTAATATGCTTAACATGCATCGTTGGAATATTGCTGGTGTATTACAAAGTCCAAAAGGCATTTTCCTAAATGCAAATGTTCCAAAGAGACATGTGAATGTGGTCTTTTCATGGTCTTCTAAAGTAATGAGAATTTATAATAACCCGAGTAACCATCAAGAAAGCAATAGTAGGGATGTTCTACTACTCTTTCGAAAATTTGGTCAAGAAATGGTAAAGGAAAATGATCTTTTCCAGTGACGTCATTTAGTTTTCTATAATCACTGCACATATGTTAACTAGATGGGATTCGGGTTGGAATTTATTCTCCTTTATCATTCTTTACGACAGTTATTCCAGAATTTTTAGGCACAACTTATGTATGACTTGCCCACTTACTATCGGAGATAGGGTAGATAATACCTACATCAAAAAGTTTAAGGACTTCTGTTTTTACCACTTTTTCATGTGATGGTTTAATCTTCTTTGGGGTTGACGATATGTCCTAGCATTATCATCTAAATATATTCTATATGTGCAGATCAAAGGATTAATGCCTTTTATGTATTTTAAAGTCCATCCAATTGCCAGTTTATGTTCTCTCAACACATTTAACAAATTACCTTCTTGATTACTTGTGAGGGAAGAAGAAATTACCATAAGGTAGTTTGTTTATCTCCAAGAAATGCATACTTCAATCCTTCGGGCAAAGTCTGTAATTCCAATTTGGGTGTTTCCTCATATTTTTCTTCTTCCAGTGTTTCTAGTTCTTAAAATTTTGCTTCTCTTCATAGTATTCCAGTACACGTGTAGAATCAAGTAAAAAATCATTAAGATTATCTGAATCTAATTACGTACTTGATTCAAGAAAATTAGTTGTACAAATTTCCATGGGATCATATAAACTCCTCTGAATATATTCTTTTAAAATTAGTTTAATTAGTTCCATGCACTCGTTTTCACTGTCTTCATAATATGGTTGTTTGCACATGTTAAAAATATTAAGCTCCGACATCATATTGCCAAAGGATAAATTCATGATTCCATTCCTGCAATTAATTAAAGCATTAGCTGTTTCTAAAATTCGACGATCAAGAATTACAAGAATTGGCTTATAACTTTCTGCTATAGGTTGTGTTTCCAAGACAATAAAATCCCCAAGATATATGAATTTATCAACTTGTAATAACATGTCTTCCATAATTCATTTTGATACTTTGACTGATCTATCGGCAAGTAAAATAGTGGTTGATGTTGCTTTTAACTAGCCAATTTTAAGTTGTTGGTAAACCGAAAATGGAAGCAAATTGACACTGGCTCCAAGATCAAGTAAATCATGTTCAATTTTTTTTTTCCAATAATACATGAATAGTTTGACAACTAGGGTCTTTGTATTTTAATGCATTATTGGTTGAGAAAGTGGAACTTACTTGTCCGGCTAGAAAAACTTTCTTTCTTATTTGATGTCTTCTTTTAACGGTGCACAAGTCTTTTAGAAATTTGGCATAATATGGTATCTGCTTGATGGCATCTAACAAAGGAATACTGACCTTCACCTATTTGAATATTTCATATATCTATGGGAAATGATTCAATTTCTTTGTTTTTAATGCTTGAGGAAATTGAGGTGCATAAGAAATTTTTTTATCATCAACGATAGGTAATGGTTCATCAACCCCTTCCTTACCCTCTAAAGCTGACTTATTTTAAACTCCACGAGGTTCAAGAATGGGTTTATTGATGACTTTACCAATGCAAAGAGTAATGACATATTTGACTTGGTCTATGTGTTGCCTACCATAACTATCATACAACAAGAATTATAGGTTTGGGAGTATGAGTTTGGATTTGGTCTCTTGAAGGTATTTATGGAACTGACTTAGTCATGGAGACATACTTGCAGGGCTGGCAAGGTTGGGCAAACTTGTGTGACATGTTCATTTTAATTATAGATATGACATGTGACTTCTTGAATTGACTTGACATGATCACCCTTCCTCATTTCTAACGCCTCTATTTTTTTAGCAAGAGATGCATATTTAGCAGAAAGGTCATGATCTTCCCAAAGGTTAAACATGTCTCTACCAGATGACTGTGGTTTTACAGATTACTCATAAGTGCGAATTGTATCCCAATGTTGTGCATTCTCTGCTATGTGCTCTAGGTAATCTAGTGCATCTTCGAGTCTTTTGTCCCTAAACTCACCATTTCCACTACTTGTCTACTTTTGGGTGTTACACCCTCGTAGAAGTAGGAAACCAGCCTCCATATTTCAAACCCGTGTTGTGGACAAACATTCAACATCTTTTTAAATCTCTCACAATATTGGTAAAGTATTTCCTCGACTCTTGTGTGAAAGTTGTGATTCTCCTTTTGAAAGGATTGACAAATTTAAAATAGACTGGAACAATAAAATAAAATACTGGGGGCTAGAGGATCCACTTTAATATTTCAAATTTAGAGAAATCTTACTTTTTTTATAATATATAAATTGTCATTATTATCCAATTAATTTATTTCAGGAATTAATTATGCCAAAAAAATATAAAACCAGCTGTAAAGGTGGTGATGACAAACCTTTTCAATAATTAGTTCAGACTTAAATTACTCTCTTATATAATATGGGGTAAATTATTAATTGTGTCAACCAAGAATTTATTGTTTACAACGAATCAAGACACCTTCAAATATAAGAGAATATTAAATATTAATTTTTAGATTTTTATTCATATATTATAATATAAGATTAATTTATATTATTCATATTTAGTGTTCCACCATTTACCCCAGTAGAATGAAATTAACTACTCATGCTTTTAATAAAAACACACATAATTTTATAACTCAAAGAAAAAAAAATTATAATAAAATAAAATACACAACATACTTCTTCCAAATTTTTCAAGAGATAAAATGAAAGAATCCTGAAGAAAATGAAGGATGAGCACCTCTATTTATAATAGAAGTGTTCATCTCTAAATTATTAATTATAACTTTACAAATGAAATACAAACAATAAACTTTTATTAATTTATTTTTTTATTTTTCCTTTTTTGATTTTTTTATTGATCATTTTACAAACATTTGTCACAATTATATTTTATTTTTTATTGATCATATTAGGGGTGTACACGGGTCGGGTCGGGTTCCAGTAAATTCTAATCGACCCGATCGGGTCGGGTCATCGGCAAATCAAGACCCGAAACCCGAAAATATGGAGAGTGGCCCGATCAGGTCGGGTCGGGTTGACGCGGGTTCGGTCGGGTCAACGGGATCTGAAAATGTGTTGTTATATTGTTTTGCTGGTACAAAATAATGAAGTAATACTGCAGTCCAGTGGAAAATTGTTGAGTTATAAACCAAGGGCTCCCAAGTTCGAGTCTCAACATTTGCACTTTTGCAGAATTTTTTTCTGATTTTTTTTTACTCATTTTAGCATCACAGTTTGTATTTTCAAAACCACTTTATTAATACTTTGCACAAAATCATGTTCCTAATTAATCAGTTCACTAAAAGTGTTGTAACACAAGAAATAAACATAGTTTGTTATTAATACTTTGCATAAAATCATGTTCCTAATTAATCATGTTTATTAATACTTTGCATAGAATTTTTTTCTTTATTTTTTTTTATGTATTTTAGCATCACAGTTTGTATTTTCAAAACCACTTTATAAACATGTTCATAAAATCATGTTCAAAACCACTTTAGCATCACAGTTTGTTATTAATACTTTAGCATCACAGTTCACTTTTTTAAATAACATGGAACAAGAACTTTGTAACACAAGAAATAACATGATTTTTCAAGAACATATTAAAATTCGTGCAGCCTCCATTGATAATACGTGCAGCCTGCCAACCTCCACTGATATTCTGATAATAATACTTGCAAGTCCAAAGGGATGCAGCAGTGATTGTGCAGCCTCCACTGTAAACAACCATACAGTACCAAAAGAAATTATTACACACTGATTATGTCACACAATGTTCAATAACAACAAGTCTCAAATGAATTTAAAAAAAAAAGTGCACTCACAGAAATAAAATAACACAGAGTCACAGAATACAAAAAAAGTGCAGTTTGATTTGCACTTGAAGCAATAGAATGAAAATGTATTTCTAAATATCAACATGAACATGTCATCTTAAAATGCTTTTTCACACATTTTCACAGCACATTTAACAGCCAACAGGTATCTAAGCCCTAAGGTACAAATACAATTGCAATGACTACAAGCAGCAAGCCTATTCCACCAAATATATGATCCAGCAAAATTTATTATAAGAATTAAGAAACATAATCTCAAAATTTATTATAAGAATTTTGAGATTAATTTCATAATCTCAAAATTCCTAACTCCAAAGAACATAAATTGTTCGAAAACCCTAAAATCCAAGCCTATCCCACCGGGCCACCCTAATTGACAGAAAATGAAAGATTCAGAGAAGACAGAAGACCATAATTCATTAATTCTTACCTCTCTGTTCGAAAACCCTAAAATCCCCCCTCTTCGGTTCCTGACTTCCTGTCACAAATCAAACCAATCCATAACCTTAATGAAAATTTGTTTTGATTGAATGCTAAAAGCCTAAAACAAAACAAAATAAAAATTGCAGAAATCATAGATTGGAAGTTTAGAACTCACCGAGAGAGAAAGACAGTTTGGAAAGAGAGAGAGATGAGAGTCACAAGATGGTGTCTTCGTGAGAGAGAGGGGCTGAGGCTGACCGGCGACTGCTGCTGTGCTGACTGCTGACTGCTGAGTGAGGGCCGAGCCGCCGAGGGGTGAGAGATCTGAGAGAGTCGAGAGTGGAGAGACTGAGAGTGAGAATGTGAGATAATGAAATTGAAGAACAATAGTTAACTTGTAAGTAAACCTAATTTTTTTTTTAATTTATATTGTAGTCGGGTCGGGTCGGGTCGGGTCGGGTTCGACCCGATTTTTAAAATGAAACCCGTGACCCGATCCGAAATAATCGGGTCGGGTCATGTCAACCCGATTTTGTTTAACAATTTATGCAACCCGACCGGATCAGGTCGGGTTGACTCGGGTCGGGTCGGGTTGTCTTCTGACCCGAAAATTTGTTCACCCCTAGATCATATTACAAATATTTGTCACAATAAAAAACATTTTTATTGTGCATATAACTTTAAAATAAAAGTATTATTTTACCTATATAAGAAATAAAAATCACAATAAAAATATATAAAACATAAATTTAATTATTATTTCACAAATTTACTAAATTAAGGGGATTATTAAAACTACAAGTATAATAAAATGATTAATTTTCTTTTTAATAAATGTACACATTTTAGTGTTCATCAGGTCTCACGCTAATCTATATAAAAGTTCAGTGTCTTTCTTCCTAAAACTATAAATGAGATTTTTCTTTTATTTAAAAGATATAAATCCTATTAATTATTAGATTCATCTTCAAATAATTTATTATTAAAAGAAAGTATCATTTAATTTTTATTCAACCCGCGCAAAGAATGATCTCACACTAGTATATATAAAAGTTAAGTGATTTACCTCTTAAAACACCACATGTGATTTTTTCTATAAAACGTCACATATGATTTTTCTTTTATTTAAAAGATACAAATATAATAATAATTAGATTCATTCAAAAATATTTTATTATTATAATAAATATAATTGAAATTTTATTCAATAGGGTAAAGAGCGAGCCCCGCCCTAGTTATATAAAAGTTCATTATTTTTCTTCATAAAACGCCATATTATTATTTTTTTACTTTTCTTCCTAATGTTGGACAATTATGTCCCATAGCATCACTATTTGTAAAGAACATGGTGTTTTTGTACAAATTAACTATGTGACAAAGGAAATTGCTATTTTATCATTATATAATTGGATTACTTGGATTATTAATGATAAAAGTCCTTATGGTTAAATCAGATTAATAAGATATGAGACAGTATTAATCCACGAACAGTTTAATCATTAAATATCCCTAGTTGTAGTATTATCGAGACTGGACATTGATAATGCGGAATAGATTAGTATTACACTACTGCGTGTTATGGAAGCTTAACGACATAGTTCTCATATATTTAAGTATTGGATACTTATGCAAGTGTGATAAGAGGTTCTGTTAGCCGTTGGACCGGGAACAACTTCACTCTGGATAGACCCCTTAGAGTCCCATTGGAATTATGACTATGTGTCTATGGGAATCCGAATCGGGGTGGGTGTATGTGATCTTTAACCTGAGACTTGCATCGCTAATACTTGCGACAATCAGTTTACTTTGGTATTGGTCGTCCGGAGCTTTAACAGGTTCTATGTACGCCTATGCTGGGTTTACTGAGAATCGTAGTGTATTGGGTGTGATGTCAAGATGAGAGTATCACTTCAGTTATATGGAGATGATGATCACACAAGATACATAACTAGTACTCTTAAATGCTGCAGCTATCGGGATAGTATGACTAGGTTATGATTATCCGATTACAGAGACTAATTGCTAGTGATCCGATATATACTTCGTACGGGGCAGACACAGGGCCAGCCCTAGGCCTAGCATGTGACATACGATACTGGATCGTATTACGCAATACTTTGTATACTACGCCTGATACAGATTATATATTCCTCGTTAAATATTTCTGGAGAATTGGGTAGGCACGGTGCTTTGCTAGAAGCCAACCATGTCTTGTAAATCGGTGATAACGTGGTACAAGGTACGCACGTATTCGGATAGTCTGATGACCGTATTTACTACCAACATATCCAGGAATCTATTGGGTCGCTTCCCAAAGATTCACCAATGATATTTGACTCGAACAAAATTAATTATGAGATTAATTATGAGAGAGAAAATTAATTTGGGTTTAATTGCGGCAAGAATTTATCTGGGATTAAATTCGTCTAGAAGAGAGAACGCGATTAATTTCGAATTAATAGATAAAATAAATTTAATAGTTAAATTGGATTTTTCTATTTAATTTATTTATTTGGGCTAAAATAATATATTGGATATATTAATTGAAATTGGATTTCATACGGAATTAAAATTTGATTTTAAATTCAAGCGAATGAATTATTTTTGAATTAATTCGTAAGCGACTATCGCAATAATTTTGCTAGGCATAATTATTTAATTAAATTGGATTTAATAATTTAGCGACGGGAAATTCGTTTAATTCGGAATTAAACGAACCCGGGCCCAAGTACTAGTTGTGTGTTGTGTGAGCCAACTAAATTTGGAATTTAAAGTGGTGGGACCCACTTTACTTACATCAATTGTTTGACATTTGATGGGAGTGGTTGGGAATAATTAATTGGATTATTTAACCACACACCAACCAAGTCAACAACAACTATTCACCATCTTCTCTCTTCCTCCCACCAAGGCCGAAACCTTCTCCCTATTGTTCTTGAATTTTTGTTGCAAAAATTCATCAAGCTAGCACTTTATGAGTTGATTTAAGATGATAGGGAAACTCACCCAAGGGTTTGGAACTCAAGCTTGGAGCATGTATTGGATTATTTCTAAATTGATTGTTTGGTTAATGTTGGATGATGGTAACTTGGAGTTATGCATGATTGGATTGTGAAAAATTGATTAGATTAATTTTTCCCTAAAATCTTACCTTGGCCGAATGCATGCCCTAGGATTATCTCATGGTAATTTTTGGAAATTAGACAATTGGATGTGTTTAAGGCATGAAATGAATGTTAATTGTTGATTTAATTGGATTGAAATCAAAATTGAATGTTATTTCTTGCAATTGCCGTGAGTATGAAGCATGTTGGATGAATTGATTTTGCTTAAATTTGTGTTGGACATGAATTGAAAGTAAATCATGATTAATTAGATTAATTAATGTTTTGGAAATATTAGATTAATTAATTAATTGTGTTAATTACACTTAATTGGATTAATATGATATTTGGAATAAAATATTAATCTAATTTGTTGTATTTGGGCTAATGGGCTTGGTTGGGCCAAGTTTGATTTTGGACAATTGAGTTGAATCCAATTGGGCCTAAAACCATTTCTATAAAGTCCAAAGTATGACTTTTGGGCCTTTGACAATTTAATTGGGCCTAATGGGCCAAAATTGATTTTTGGCAAACGGTGATTCCTAAATGGGCCTTGGCATTTTGGGTTGGATCCATTATGGCCAAAGTCTATGCCTAAAGAATCAATTGAAATCCCATTGGACTTGATTGAAATAGTATTGGATACCAATTGGGCCTTTGAGACCCAATTGGATTAGATTTGGAATCCAAGTCTAAAAGGCACTATTATAAGTGTAATTGTTTAATTTTTAATTAAACATGAATTAGTATTGAATACAATTAAAATTGGATTTAAAATTGTAGTTCGATATAATTCAAGAATACTTACTTTGAGTATTTATTCTTAAACGAGTTGGACTCGCGCAAATCAAATCGTTGTATGAATATTGGATTGTCATTAATTGAAGATTAATTAATTGGATTAGGTTGATTAACAACATGCTTTGTGTGAATACTTGGATGTATTTGTATGAATAATGTATATCATATGGATATTAGATGGGTGTGGGAAATTTTGGAAATTATTGTAAATATGGTATTTATTTAAATTGGACCTGCGTGTCCAGCCTTGCACCTCCTATTCTCTTTGTATTTATCTTCTCACCAATTCCCCTCAATGTAAATGAGGTTTCTTATTGTGTTATGTAATTGGGTAGTGTTGGGTTTTCTAGGTCAAACCTAAATCATATTAAGCATTAAATCATGTGAATATGATAAGTAAAGTAGCGGAAATACTCACTTTGATCGGCTTGGATGTTGGTGTAGAGTTCAATACTTTTGCCTCCATGGAAGTTGCTCCAAGCTTCTCATTTGATGTATGTTGAGCTTCCAAGTTTGTCCTTGAATTCCAAACTCATGGATAGGTTTCCCTAACACCTTTGAATGACTCATTGTGTGGGTTAGCACTTAGAAAAATTGCAATAATTTTTCCGAACACGTGCGTACCCGGTACCACGTTCTTACCGATTTACAAGACATGGTTGGCTTCTAGCAAAGCACCGTGCCTACCCAATTCTCCAGAAATATTATTTTAAGGAATATGTAATCTATGTCAGTCGTAGTATACGTAGTATTACGTATAGCGATCCAGTATCGAATATCACATGCTAGGCCTGGGGCTGGAATTGTGTCTGCCCCGTACGAAGCATATATCGGATCTCTGGTAACTAATTTCTATAATCGGATAAGCATGACCTAGTCATATTATCCCGATGACTGCAGTACATAAGAGTATTAGTTATGTATCCTACGTGATCATCATCTCCATATGACTGAAGTGATACTTCCATCTTGACATCACACCCAATACACTACAATTCTCAGTATACCCAGAAGAGGCGTACGCAAAACCTGTTAAAGCCCCGAATGACCAAAACCAAAGTATATTGATTGTTGCAAGTATTAGCGATGCAAGTCTCAGGTTAAGACCAAATACACCTACCCTGATTCGGATTCCCATAGACATATAGTCATACTACCAATGGGATTCTGATGGGTCTATCCAGAGCGAAGCTGTTTCCGTACCATCGGTAAACACAACCTCTTATCACACTTGCATAAGTATCCAATACTTAAATATATGAGAACTATACAGTTATGCTCCCACAACGCGCACAAGTGCAATACTACTCTATTCCGCATTATCGATGTCCAGTCTCGATAATACTACGACTAGGGAAATTTAATGATTAAACCTTAGTGGATTAATACTGTCTCTTGTCTTATTAATTCGGAACTAATCATATGGACTTTTATCATTTATATATCCCGGTAATCCAATTACAAATGATAAAAGAGTAATTTCCTTTGTCACATAGTTAATTTGTACAACAACACCATGTTCTGTACAAATAGTGAAGCTATGGGTCATAATTGTCCAACAATCTCCCACTTGGCCTATAGCCAATCACTCAAGTGTCCTACACCTGAACTATGTACGGGTCGCTCAAACTTCTGCTGAGAAACATCTTTCGTCAGTGGATTTGAAATGTTATCATCTGATGCGTTTTATTCGATCATCACATCGCCACGATGTATGATCTGACGAATTAGATGAAATCGTTGAAGTATATACTTGGATCGTTGATGAGACCATTAATTATTTAGCCTGTGTTGTAGCATAGCTCAGCTGCTAACAGAACTACTCCTAATCTAATTAGGAATTTTACAGATCCAAAATTACTTCCTTTGCTGCCTCAGCTGCAGCAATATTCCACTTTTGTTGTTTATTCGGTAACAGTATCTTGCTAGGAAGATTTCCAGCTCACTGTTCCGTTATTCAAACTATATAATACCCTTATTTCGACTTATAGTCGTTTTTATCGGTTTGGAAACTTGCAACGGTGAACCCAGTCACTTCAAGTTCTCCTCCTCCATAGCTTAAGAAAGCATCCTTAGTTCATCTAAGATACTTAAGGATGTTCTTAACATCAATCCAGTGACTATCACTTGGATTGGCCTGATTGTGACTCCATATGCTCAAAGTATATGAGACACCAGGTCGCATACATATCTTTCAATGTACGAGTTCTCGGAGAGTGCCAACAACTTTTAGATCTATCCCAATTGATCCTTATTCCTTGAATAAAGGTTGCATCTCCCAAGTAGTCTACGGAGAATTTTCATGAAAGCCAAGCTTTCACCGATTATATTAAGGGAATGTCATTTCCAAGAAATGATATATTATCATTATAAAGGACAGTCATTGTCAGTGCGCTCCCACTATCCTTCTTATATACACAAGAATTATATTCGTTTTGAATTAAATCATATACCATTATGATCTTATCAAAACTTTAGTTCCAAGAACGTAGTGCTTGCTTCAATCCATAAATGGATCGATTTAACTTGCAAACCTAGTTTGCATGTTTTGGTACGACAAAACCGTTAGGATGTTGTAAACATCCTCCAAAAGGTTTCCGTTGAAGGAAAGCGGTTTTGACATTCAGCTGCCATATTTCATAAATGAAATACGCAGCATTAGCAAGCATTATCCAAATGGATTTAACCATGGCAACAGATAAAAGGTTTCATCGTAATCGACACCATGTTGATGACAATACCATTTCATCACAAGCCTAGCTTTGTACGTTTGTATGTTGCCATCTATGTATGTCTTCCTTGAAGACTCATATAGTACCAATGACACAATGCCTTATGGTACATCAACCAGTATCCAAACTTGGTTGGTATACATGGAATCCATTTCAGACTTCATGGAACTTTTCCATAATATGAGTCGATACCTTGTATCACTTCCTCAAACGTAGTTGGTTCGAGTTCCTCAATAAGATTGACATCTTTATAAGGTGAGATCAGAAACCCATACCTCTTAAGATGTTTTTCCTGACTCTCTCCGACTTACGCGGTTCTTATGTATTCGAAGATTATGGTACAGTTTCATCCCTGATGAACTGTTTGTGCTTCGTTAAAGAATCGGTGCCTGGAACAGTATTACTCCAATTTTCATCGAGTTTTACTTTCCTCCCACTTACCACTGCATATAGGTATTCCTCTTAGGAAAACCGCATGGAGAGCAACAATTAGATTTTTCTCTAGTGAGTTGTATAAGTACTATACTTTGGTTTCCCTAGGACAACCTACAAATAGGCACTTATCCGATTTGGGTTCTAGTTTGGTATCATCCATACATATGCCCAGCATTCCCAAAGCTTCAGGAATGAGAAACCTAGTTTCTTTCCTGTTCATATCTAATATGAAGTCTGTCTAACAGATTTTTCATGGAACCTTATTCAAAATAAGTAATGCACTGTTTAATGTGTATCCTCAGAAGGAAATTGGTAGCTTAGAGCGACTCATCATTAACCTTATCATGTCCAACAAAATTCGGTTTCTCTGTTCGGACACACCATCAAATTGAGGTGTTCCGGGAGGAGTCCACTATGAAAGAATACCACACTCTTTCAAATAGTCGAGAAACTTATTGCTTAAGTACTTTCCACCACGGTCTAACCGTGACAGTTTAATACTTTAGCCGGTCTGTCTGTCTACTTCGTGTCGAAACTCTAAAAGTTTCTGACTTGTGTTTCATAAGATACACATAACCATAACGTGATGCCATATCCGTAGAGGTAACAAAGTATTCATATCCACCTCTAGCCTAGCTAGATATGGGCCCACTTACGTCACTATGAACGAGGGCTAACAGATCGGTGGAACTTGTACTTTTACCAAGTAAAAGGTGTTTTAGGCATTTTCCCTAATAAACTAGATTCATAGACATCATTTGAATTGGAATCAAATCTGTCCTAGTACCCATTCTTCGAAAGTGTGGATATACGAGTCTTGTTTAATGTGTCCCAGACAACAATGCCACATATAAGTCTCATCTGATTAATTCAGTTTGAGCTATTTGTTTGTCATGCTATATGTATGAGATTAATTTATATTCTAAATATAAATACTATTATTCACATCTAATGTTTTTATCTCGATATCATCTTTATAAACAAAACACTTAGTGTTCTAGAATATAAAGGTATACCCGCAACAGGTTAAACTAGATACATAGATAGTATTTCTAGTCAAACTAGGTACATTATAACATTTTCCTAATTTAAGTACATGCCCAAATGGTAGTTCCTAAAATTAGGTTTCTACGGTTAAAACAGTGACTCACGTCCCGTTTTTGACTCGCAGGTAGATCTCAACTGAAGTCAGTCTCCTGTTAATCAGCAGATTCTACACATCAGTACATATTTATGTACCACATCTAGTATCAAAAATCCAATTTTGAAACTAATAGTGAACATGTTTATGACAAATATAATTGAAGCCGGAGCCTTGCCCCGTCTTCACTTCCTTCATGTCTGCCTTGTCCATACAGCAGTCACGCTTCCAGTGACCTTGTTTGCCACATTTTAGGTAGACAACTTGGGATATGTCCATTGTCTTCCTAGAAGACTATGATGATTATGCCTTTGCCAATTTTTGAAGCTCTGGCTCTGCCTCCTTGAGCATAGCCATCAACTCTCCAAGAGTTTACTCTTGGTTCATAATGAACCTGCCCCAGCTTTCGGGTAGAGACTACAAGATCAAATCTTTGGTAGTCTCGGCCACGTAGGTAATGACCAGCTAACTGTAGGCACTGCATTTTTGCATATAAGTCCCGATGATGAGTCTCACATGGAGACAATACCTTTTTAAGTTGTGGAAGTCGCGGGAAACAGACGTCGGAAGGTAAGAGTCAGAAATTGACACATTGTTAGATTTAATTCGTTTGCTTAGCTTCGGGTTCGCTTGTTAGGCCTCTGTTTTAAACTTATCCTTAGCCCAAAACCCCCGCAAGTCACACACCAAGCCCATACATCACCAAACCATACACCAAGCCCACCAAAACAAACCAACCACACGCCCAAATTACCTTAAGCCACGCCCACCTCCTTCCAAAATAATAAAATCACACATTAAACACATGCTAAAATCAAGACAAATCACATTCCAAAATTAAAATATTCAAATCAAATCTCATCAAACACTTTCCTAATTCAATTAAATCATATCCCTAATCAAAAGAGAAGAAATCAAATCAAATTAAATCACATCCCTAATTAAATAGATTTTTCCTTATAGCACACTAATTAGAAGATATCCCCATTATTACACAAAATCCTTTCCCTATTCACATAACCAATCCTTGCCTATAAAAAGAAGCCTAAACCAACACTTCACACGCTAGCTCATTCACGCCCAAAGCATAGAAAAATAGTCCCTCATTGCCGGGAACTATAGTCCAGAAAATCCCTCACACAGCCGCAAAATAGTAACCTAAAACAGCCCCTGCATCACCAAAAATCACAGCCCAGGAACATCCTCTGCATCACCGAAAAAACACAGCCCTGAAACCATTTCAATTACCGTAAAACACACTTTGAAAATCAACCTTCAATTACCGTAAACAGCAGCCCAAATCACCCCTAAATTACACCTAAAAACCGCAAAAAATAGTCCCCAATTACCGTGAGAATAGTGACCAGAAACAGCAGCCCAAAACAGAGGAAATAGCAGCCCGAAACAGCGAGGCGACGAAGGAAAACAACGAACCAGTGAACCAGAGGAGTTGCGGAGCATTAACCATTTCGACGGTCGCATAACGCACTTCCAATAGACGACGTAAGAGGTTAGACCCGAGGGCACCCTTTTTATTTATTCTCGTTCTTTTGTTATTATTTCTTCGCATGTGTATTGTGGATCCATGAATTTTGTGGCTATGAGATGAATGAAACCCATACCTAAATTCCGTAACCGAATCCGAATGGACGATAATGCGGTCTGTACTTGGGAAACAACTCCACGTACCACTTGAGAGACACACATATTGCGTTTCATCCAATCTCATGTTTATTCTTTATTTAATCGTTTAATATGTTATTTTCCTTTATGCATGATTTAGTTGTTTAATATGTTCTTTTTTATGCATGATTTAGGTGTTTATGTGATTTTATGCATGGTTTACGTATTTATGTGATTAGAGGTATCATTTTTTGTGAGTCTGTTTGAAACGCATTATCAAACGCTACATGAACGTATGCATTCTGCCTCGTCTCGTTCGAACGCGTTATCAAACACTACTCGAACACGTACATTCTGTTTACCGTTCGAACGTGTTATCAAACGCTACTCGAACGTGTGCATTCTGTTTATCGTTCGAACGCGTTTACAAACCCTACACGAAAGCGCACTCACTATTCAGATCCATTCATCAAGTTTAATGCATGTTTGTTTCCTTAGTTATTTCTTTCCCCATCATATGCTTAGTTAGCTCTTTTAATATTCATGCTTTTACCATTATTGTTTATTTATCTTTCCGCATTTATTTATTTAATATGTTCATGAAATTGTGTGTTTACTGTTATTTCGATTTACTTTTATGCATGTAAACTTAGATATAGGTAGTATGCAAACTTAGATATAGGTTGTACGCAAACTTAGATGTAGGTTGTTATTGCGTAGACTTGGTTAGATTATTGTACAAATCCATTCATTACAAGTGGCATAAGTAAGGGACCATTCCGAACCCAACGGTTTGAGGTCTTCCCTTGCGAGGGGTGAGTGCGGCCTTAAATCATTTTCCCAGTTCACACTAGGTGGCGACTCCATGTTATTTCTCCGATTTAGTTCCCCCGTGGGCTACTCCGTACTCCCGACTAGGCCGCGAGCCTAGAACAGTGTCGTCAAGTTCTGTGTCCTACACTAACCTAGCTGATCGATGTCAGTAATCATCTGCGACACCTAGTGCTCGACAGATGTACCCTCCGACATTCGCGAGCGAAAGAGCTTCTTTTGCAATTAGTACTTCTAAGATCTAAGGTTAAATCTATGAAGATCTTTAATTTCATCATCATGGTACAAGGATCTAATCCTTAATTCTGACGACGGAATTAAAGAGTCATTGCTGTACGCATAACGGATTGAGCACTAAAGTTATCACCATGAGTCTTCCAAAACTCATGCTCCACTATTTGCTCAACTCCTGGCTCAGGCCCGAGAGGTTTCTCTATCAAATAGAATAACTTCTCAGCTCCCAGGACTATCCTGAGGTTCTATTCCCAATCTAAAAATTAAAGCCGTTTAAAAACATTTTCACCCAGGATTATGTTCTAAACGCTAATCTTTCAGTTATCTTGATCCCAATAGTCCAACTATCCAATCAACGATTTCGGGTACAATCGAATATAATGATTACTATAGTCTAACTATATAATCAATTACTATTTGATTGGTTAAATTCAAATATATTTGATTACTATAATCCAATTACATAATCAACTATAAATGAAGTAGTTTGAATACAGTCCAACTGTTAAATTAAAACAACAATTAATATTAGTCCAACTAATATATTTATTAATAATAATGACAAAATATGAAATGAGCGCGTATTGGCAAGTATCTAAATGAAATTTTAAATTTAATACTTGTCTCCCACTATTTTTCGGCGAGCCTCTAACCCTCTGTTGAGTACTCGGGAAACCTAGTTTCCTAGTGGGCTAGGATCCCGTTAAATAACACACAATCTTGCCTTCGGCCAACAAATTGTATGAAACTTAACTAGGTAGATCTCTAAGATCAATTGGATCTCATCCAATTCCTAAATCCAGTAGGTGGACATCCAAGTCCGAAATATATATCCAATATATGCCAATATATCCAATATATTCCCTAACCTTTTTCCTCTGAATCAGCTAAGCCTTGGCTTTGGCACAACAAGCTCAATGATTCCAGTTAAGTGGGACCCATTGACTTTGGAAAGCTTCGTAATCGATGTCGATGGACAAGAAGTGATCTTGACTTTGGCCAACAAATCACAACTTGGACAAGACATGCGATATGGAACAAAGCCTTCATGATTCAAACACATCCGCGATGGACAAAGGTCTTGACTTTGGCCAACAAACCAGTGCCAATCTTGGATCTTGAGAGAGAATCACTCAATGGAAGGAAAATGCTTAACATTTGTTGAGGGTTTTTCACGTAATTGGCAACCAATTAATTATCTTTGATTAGGTCTCATCATACACCCTTAAGCATGCATTCTAAAAGCATAATAAGGCGCGGTAAATAAATTAATAATGATATGCGGATGGATATCTCACAAATTGTTCCTAGAACAAATCACTCCCTTTCCTCTCCCCGCTAGCATTATTCTTACTTCTACTCAAGTACATAACATTTCTAAAGAAATCTCATTTACATTGAGGGGAATAGGTGAGAAGATAAATACAAAGAGTCAAGAGGTAATAGGCTGGACACACAGGTCCAATTTAATAAATTCTAAATTTATTACAACAATTTCCAAAATTGCCCTCACCCATCTAATATCCATCTGATATACATTATTCATACATCACATCCATGTATTCACACAAAGCATGTCATCATTCAATCTAATCCAATTAATTAACCTTTAATTAATGACCATCCAATGTTCAAACAACGATTTGATTTGCGCGAGTCCAACTCGTTTAAGAATAAGTTCTCAAAGTACGAATTCTCGAATTATATCAAACTACAATATGAAATCCAATTTAATTTGTATTCAATACTAATTCTTTATTTAATTCCAAATTAAATAATTACACTTTTTAATGTGCCTTTGCGACTTAGATTCTAAATCTAATTTTAATGGGTCTCAAAGCCCAATTAACATCCAATGTCAATTTAATTAAAGTCCAATGGGCATTTAATTAATTCGTAAGCCATGGACTTTGGCAACCAAAGCCCAATAAGGAATCACCCTTTACCATAAAATCAATTTTGGCCCATTAGGTCCAATTAAATTTTTAAAGTCCCATTAATCATATTTGCACTTTATGGAAATGGTTTTAGGCCCAATTGGATCCAACCAATTATCCTAAACCATACTTGGCCCAACCAAGCCCATTAAGCCCAAATACAATATTTTTAGCCCAATTCCAAATTAAGCCCAATTAATTACATTCTAATATTCCAAATTTCAAAATTTAATTAATTAAAGTGTATAGCCATAATTAATTAGTTAAATTAATATTTCCAAAACACCAATTACACTAATTAATCATGCTTTAATTAATCAACTTATGTCCAACACAAATTGAAGCAAAATCAATCCCAACATGCTTATTAAGCTCTCGACAATATGGTAATATTTTCATCAATTTTGATTTCAATCCAATTCACAAATCAATTTATCCATGTATTTTAAACACATCCAATGGCTTAAAATCAAAAATCACAAAGAGCTTAGGATTCCAAGTCTATTCGGCCAAGCCTCATGAATTGGGGAAAATTAATCCAATTAATTTTTCATCAAATTGATCATGTATAACTCTAAGTTAACATTATCTAAGCATACTCAAACAAACAATTTGATCAAATCATGCTCAAATAAAAAATACCCAAATTCAAGATTAAGAACCCTAATTTCATTTCATGCTTAATTTAGGCTCTGATACCATTGTTGGGTTTTCTAGGTCAAACCAAGATCATATTAAGCATTAAATCATGTGAATACTCAAAGTAAAGTAGCGGAAATACTCACTTTGATCGGCTTGGATGTTGGTGTAGAGTTCAAAACTTTTGCCTCAATGGAAGTTGCTCCAAGCTTCTCCTTTGATGTATGTTGAGCTTCCAAGCTTGTCCTTGAATTCCAAACTCATGGATAGGTTTCCCTAACACCTTTGAATGACTCCTTGTGTGTGCTAGAACTTAGAAAAATTGCAACAATTTCTTCTTGTTCTATGATAGATTCGGCCAAGCCAAATGGGAGAGGAAGAAGATGAAGTTCACGCCCAAGCATGAGGTTAGGAGAGAGAGAGTGATTTTTGGTGTAATAATAATTGATTTCCAAAAAATATTTATCATATACCAAAATCAAACTTTTGGTATTAGTCATTCCAAATGACAAAAAGTGTAAAATAAGCAACCACCAACTTCTATCACCATAAAGTAACAAAGTTGACTAGTTGATGTGACTTGTGGGCTCCACTTAAATTCAAAATCCGAGTGGGCCAGCAAACACGTTCCGGGCTCGGGTTCGTTAATTCTGAATTAACGAATTTTCCGTTGCGATGTAATTAAATCAAATTTAATTAAATAATTATGCCTAGCAAAATTACTATTCACATCGCTCGCGAATTAATTCTAAATTAATTCGTTCGCCCGAATTCAAATTTAATTTTAATTTTGCGTTGAAATCTAATTTCATTTAATATATCAAATATATTATTTAATCGATTAATTCCAAATTAATCGTTCTCTCTCTTCTAATTGAATTTTATCCCAGATAAAATTCTCCGTGATTAATCCTAGGTTAATTTTCTCTTTCTTCCAATTAATCCCAGATTAATTATGTTCGAGTCATACGTCATCGGTGAATCTTCGGGAAGCGACCCATGAGATCCCTGGATATGTTAGCAGTAAATTCGGTCGTCGGATTATCCGAACACGTGCGTACCCGGTACCACGTTCTTACCGATTTACAAGACATGGTTGGCTTCTAGCAAAGCACCTTGCCTACCCAATTCTCCAGAAATATTCTTTTAAGGAATATGTAATCTATGTCAGGCGTAGTATACGTAGTATTGTGTATAGCGATCCAGTATCGAATATCACATGCTAGGCCTGGGGCTGGAATTGTGTTTGCCCCGTACGAAGCATATATCGGATCTCTGGTAACTAGTCTATATAATCGGATAAGCATGACCTAGTCATATTATCCCAATGACTGCAGTATATAAGAGTACTAGTTCCATATCCTACGTGATCATCATCTCCATATGACTGAAGTGATACTTCCATCTTGACATCACACCCAATACACTACAATTCTCAGTATACCCAGAGGAGGCGTACACGGAACCTGTTAAAGCCCCAGACGACCAAAACCAAAGTATATTGATTGTCTCAATTATTAGAGATGCAAGTCTCAGGTTAAGACCAAGTACACCTACCCTGATTCGGATTCCCATAGACACATATTTATACTACCAATGGGATTCTGAGGGGTCTATCCAGAGCAAAGCTGTTTCCGTACCATCGGTAAACACAACCTCCTATCACACTTGCATAAGTATCCAATACTTAAATATATGAGAACTATGTCGTTATGCTCCCACAACGCGCACAAGTGCAATACTAGTCTATTCCGCATTATCGATGTCCAATCTCGATAATACTACGACTAGGGAAATTTAATGATTAAACCTTAGTGGATTAATACTGTCTCATATCTTATTAATCTGGAACTAATCATATGGACTTTTATCATTTATATATCTCGGTAATCCAATTACAAATGATAAAAGAGCAATTTCCTTTGTCACATAGTTAATTTGTACAACAACACCATGTTCTGTACAAAGAGTGATGCTATGGGTCATAATTGTCCAACAGGTAGAAGAATGTAAAATGCTAGCGAGAGAGAGGAAATGGAGATTTTTTCTAGGAACAAATTTGTATATATTCATCCGCATATCATTATTAATTTTATCGCCCCTTATTATGCTTTTAGAATGCATGTTTAAGGGTGTATGATGAGACTTAATCAAAGATAATAAATTGGTTGCCAATTTACGAAAAACACCTTCACTTTTATATTAAGTGTTTTCCTTCCATTGAGTGGTTCTCTCTCAAGATCCAAGATTGGCTTTGATTTGTTGGCCAATGTCAAGATCATTGTCCATCGTGGATATGTTTGAACTATGAAAGCTTTTTTATATATCGCATCTTTTGGGCAGTTGTGACTTGTTGGCCAAAGTCAAGGTCACTTATGTATCGACGTTGATTACGAAGCTTTCCCACTGTCAAAGGGTCGCGCTTAACTGAAATCATTAAGCTTGTTGAGCCAAAGCCAAAGCTTAGTTGATTCAGAGGAAAAGGTTAGGAAATATATTGGATATATGTTTTGGACTTAGAGGTCCACCTACCGGATCTAGGAATTGGATGGGATCCAATTGATCTTAGAGATCTACCTAGTTAAGTTTCATACAACTTGTTGGCCAAAGTCAAGGTTGTGTGTTATTTAACGGGATCCTAGCCCACTAGGAAACTGGGTTTCCCGAGTACTCAACAGAGGGTTAGAGGCTCGCCGAAAAATAGTGGGAGGCTAGTATTAAATTTATAATTTCGTTTAATACTCGCTAATACGCGCTCTTTTATTATTTATCGTTGTTATTTATATTAGTTGGAATAATATTTATTTTATTGCTTTCTTTGAACAGTTAGACTGTACAAGACACTACTCCATTGGATAGTTGGACTATATCAATCAAGATGGCTGGAAAGATTAGCGTTAGGGACATAATCATGGGCGAGAATGTCTTAACGACTCCAATTTTCCAGACTAGGAAATGAATCTCAGGATAGTCTTGGGAGCCGAGAAGTTACTATATGTTATAGAGAGACCTCTCGGGCCTGAGCCCGGACCTGAGCAGTCAATAGAGCATGAGCTTTGGAAGACTCATCGTGATGATAACTCTACTGCTCAATCTGTCATGCTTGCTGCAATGACTCATCAATTCCGTCGTCAAAACAAAAGATTGGATCCTTATAACATGATGTTGAAATTGAATGATCTTCACAGATCTAATCTTAGATCTCAAAAGTATGATTTGTAAAAGAAGCTCTTTCGCTCGTGTATGTCAGAGGGTACATCTGTCGAGCACTATGTGTCATAGATGATTGCTGACATCGAATAGCTAGGTCAGCTGGGCATTACATTCGAGGCCGAGACTTCTATAGTTTTGATCTTATAGTCTCTGCCCGATTGCTGGGCCGGGTTCGTCATGAACTACAATATGATGAACCAAGAAAAGACACTTGGAGAGTTAATGGCGATGCTGAAAGAGGCAGAGCCAGAGCTTCTCAAGGGCAAAAAGCGTGAGGCGCATCTTACTTTGACATCGCAGAAAGCCAAGGCTTGGCCGAAAGCTTCTGGGGGTGTGAAGAAGAAAAAGAAAAAGGGCAAGGCTAAATCGTCAAAGTCTTCTGGGAAGACTAAGGACAAATCCCAAGACGTCTGCCTACACTGTGGAAAATGGGGTCACTAGAAGCGTGACTGTAGTGAGTACAAAGCGAACTTGAAGGGAGCGAAGGCGGACAAGGCTCTGGCTTCAGATATGTTTGTTATTGAAATAAACATGTCCACTACTGGTTTTAAAAATTGGATTTTTAATCTAGATGTGGTACTCACATATGTACTGATGTGCATGATCAGCAGATTAGCAGGAGACTGGCTTCATGTGAGATCGACCTACGAGTCGAAAACGGGACAATAGTCGTTGTTTTGGCCGTTGGCACTTATGTTTTGAATATGCCCTCGGGGCATGTAATTACATTAGGTGACTGTTATTTTGTACCAAGTTTGACTTGAAACATCATCTCTGTATCTAGTTTAACCCGATGCGGGAATACCTTTGTATTCCGGAACACTGGGTGTTTTGTATATAAAGATGATATTTTGATATGTACAGTATATGTTAATAATGGTCTTTATATTTTGAATATAAATGAATCTCAAACATATAACATGAAAAAAAAAAGGCTCAAATTGAGTAAAATATATGAGACTTATCTGTGGCATTGTCGTTTGGGACACATTAACCAGACTCATATATCCACTCTTTCGAAGAATGGATACATGGATGAATTTGATCCTGATTCATATGATGTCTGTGAATCTTGTTTATTAGGGAAAATGCCTAAAACACCTTTTAGTGGTAAGAGTGTACGTGCCACCGAGCTGTTAGCTCTCGTTCATAGTGACGTATGTGGGCCCATGTCTAGTCAGGCTAGAGGTGGATATGAATACTTCGTAATCTTTACGGATGATGCATCGCGTTATGGTTATGTGTATCTTATGAAACACAAGTCGGAAACTTTTGAGAAATTCAAAGAGTTTTGACACGAAGTAGAAAAACAGACCGGCAAAAGTATTAAAACATTGCGGTCGGACTGTGGTGGAGAATACTTAAGCAATGAGTTTCTGGATTACTTAAAAGAATATGGTATTCTTTCACAGTGTACTCCTCCCGGAACACCTCAATTGAACGGTGTGTCCGAACGGAGAAATCAAACTTTGTTGGACATGGTAAGGTCAATGATGAGTCGCACTGAACTACCAATGTCCTTCTGGGGATATGCATTGAACAGTGAAATACTTATTTTGAATAAGGTTCCGTCAAAGTTTGTTGGACAAACTCCATATGAAATATGGACAGGAAAGAAACCGGGTTTCTCATTCCTGAAGATTTGGGGATGCTGGGCATATGTTAAATATTTGGATGGTACCAAACTAGAACCCAAATCAGATCAGTGCCTATTTGTAGGTTATCCTAGGGAAACAAAAGGATATTACTTCTACAACCCACAAAAGAACAAAATATTTGTTGCTCTTCATGCAGTTTTCCTTGAAAAGGAATTCATAGATGTAGTGATAAGTGGGAGGAAAATAGAACTCGATGAAAATCAGAGTGATACTGTTCCTGGAACCGACCCCCTAATGGAACATGAACATTTCATCAGGGATGAGTCTATTCCATAATCTTCTAATACACAAGAACCGCGTAGGTCGGAGAGAGTCAGAAAATAACCTAAGAGGTATGGGTTTCTGATCTCACCTCATGTAGATATTAATCTTATTGAGGAAGATGAACCGCCTACGTATGTGGAAGCGATACAAAGTATCGACTCCTCTTTATGGCAAGAGGCTATGAAGTCTGAAATGGATTCCATGTATACCAACCAAGTTTGGACACTGGTTGTAAATGGGTCTTCAAGAGGAAGACCGACATGGAAGGTAACATACAAATGTACAAAGCTAGGCTTGTAACGAAAGGGTATCGTCAACGACCTGGTGTTAATTACGATGAAACTTTTTCACCAATTGTAATGATTAAATCCATTCGGATAATGCTTGCTATTGCTGCATATTTCAATTATGAAATATGGCAGATGGAGGTCAAAACCGCTTTCCTTAACGGAAACCTTTTAGAGGATGTTTATATATAACAGCCTGATAGTTTTGTCGTGCCAAAACATGTAAACAAGGTTTGCAAGTTAAATCGATCCATTTATGGATGGAAGCAAACATCGCGTTTTTGAAACCAACGTTTTGATGAGATCATAAAAGAATATGTTTTCATTCAAAACGAAGATGATTCTTGTGTATATAAGACGGTTAGTGGGAGCGCACTGACATTCATTGTCCTATATGTTAATGATGTATTGCTTCTTGGAAATGACATTCCCATGCTACAATCGGTGAAAGCTTGGCTTTCATTAAAATTCTCCATGAAAGACCTTGGAGAAGCAGCCTTTATTATGGGAATAAGGATCTACTGGGATAGATCTAAAAGTTGTTGGCACTCTCCTTGAGCTCGTACATTGATAAAAATATATGCGACCTGGTGTTTCATATGCTTTGAGCATGTGCAGTCGCTATCAGGCCGATCCAGGTGATGGTCACTGGATTGCTGTAAAGAACATCCTTAAGTTTCATAGATGAACTAAAAATGCTTTCTTAGTCTATGGGAATGAGAACTTGAGGTGACTGGGTTCACTGATGCAAGTTTCCAAACTGGCAAAGACGATTGTAAGTCGAAATCAGGGTACATATTTTGTTTGAACAACAGAACAGTGAGCTGGAAAACTTCCAAGCAAGAGACTGCAGCCGATTAAACAACAGAAGCAGAATATATTGTTGCAGCTGAGGCAAGCAAAAGAAGCAGTTTGGATCCGTAAATTCCTAATTGGATTAAGAGTAGTTCTGTTAGCAGTTGAGATAGGCTATATCAAAGGCTAAGGAACCACGGTCTCATCAACGATCCAAGCATGTACTTCGATGGTTTCATCTAATTCGTGAGATCATACATCGTGGCGATGTGAAGATCGAAAAGATAGTATCAGATGATAACCTTACAGATCTGTTGACGAAAACTATTTCTTAGCAAAAGTTTGAGCGACATGTACATAGTTCAGGTGTTGGACACTTGAGTGATTGGCTATAGGCCAAGTGGGAGATTGTTGGGCAATTATGACCCATATCATCACTATTTGTAAAGAACATGATGTTTTTGTACAAATTAACTATGTGACAAAGGAAATTGCTATTTTATCATTATGTAATTGGATTACTTGGATTATTAATGATAAAAGTCCTTATGGTTAAATCGGATTAATAAGATATGAGATAATATTAATCCACGAACGGTTTAATCATTAAATATCCATAGTCGTAGTATTATCGAGACTGGACATCGATAATGCGGAATAGACTAGTATCACACTTGTGCGCGTTATGGAAGCTTATTGGCATAGATCTCATATATTTACGTATTGGATACTTATGCAAGTGTGATAAGAGGTTTTGTTAGCCGTTGGATCGGGAACAGCTTCGCTCTGGATAGACCCCTCGGAGTCCCATTGATTCAGAGCATTCAGAAGCTCCAGACTGATTTTCCCATGCCAGTTCTTCTTCCAAGTACTTCAGTGGATGACATACTTGCAAGCACTCTGGTCCCTCCTCAAATTACCTTAACTCCTCAAGGGGGTCGCATCAATAGTCTGAGGATGTTTCTAAAACATCAAGTCATACATCAAAGATGGAAACAACTTGGGCTGTTGATGGAGCTGCTAGAAATGTTTCTGGGGTTGTTGAGCTACTTTATAAAGTAACTTTTCATACTCCATATCCATTTTCTTCTGCTGCAGAGGTGGCTCCTTCCAGAGCAGTTCTTACGCACAGGCATAAGCATCATTTTCCCATGCCTAAAGGCTTCGATTGGACTTCCAACTCTTCCACCTTCCACGATACAACCAAGTAATTTCATGGACTTCCTCCTCCTCCTTCTCTTCCACCTTCTTCTCCGCTACGTTTCATAACTCGAGCGCCACCTCAGCAATCGAGTGGTACTTCTGTATCTGCAAAACCGAGATCCAGTTCAACCTCATACGATGAATCACCTCGAATACATTCTCGTACTCTGATCCTACTCCTCCGCCACCATTCACCTCCGTGAGGTGTCCACACAGAGCGTCGATTATCACGTTTGTCGCCGCGAATTCTCCCCAAAACCATGCTATGATCGCGTCCTTTGCGATTGCGTCCGACATCATCACCATCGGTGGTGATTGCATCGAACCCGTCGCCGCCGCCGTCGCAGCTATGTGTATGTGATCTGTAACCTGAGACTTGCATCACTAATACTTGCGACAATCAGTTTTCTTTGGTATTGGTCGTCCGGAGCTTTAACAGGTTTTGTGTACGCCTATGATGGGTTTACTGAGAATCGTAGTGTATTAGATGTGATGTCAAGATGGGAGTATCATTTCAGTCATATGGATATGATAATCACACAGGATACAAAACTAGTACTCTTAAATACTGCAGCTATCGGGATGGTATAACTAGATCATGATTATCCGATTACGAGAGTAATTGCTAGTGATCTGATATATGCTTCGTACGGGGCAGACACAGTGCCAGCCCTAAGCCTAGCATGTGACATCTGATACTAGATCGTATTACGAAATACTTTGTATACTACTCCTGATACAGATTATTTATTCCTCGTTGAATATTTTTGGAGAATTGGGTAGACACGGTGCTTTGCTACAAGCCAACCATGTCTTGTAAATCGGTGAGAGCGTGGCATGGGGTACGCACGTGTTCGGATAGTCCGATGACCGTATTTACTGCCAACATATCCAGGAATCTCTTGGGTCGCTTCCCAAAGATTCACCAATGACATTTGACTCGAACTTAATTAATCTGAGATTAATTATGAGAGAGAAAATTAATCTGGGATTAATTGCGGCAAGAATTTATCTGGGATTAAATTTGTCTAGAAGAGAGGACGCGATTAATTTGGAATTAATCTATAAAATAAATTTAATAGTTATATTGGATTTTTCTATTTAATTTATTTATTTGGGCTAAAATAATATATTGGATATATTAATTGAAATTGGATTTCAATACGGAATTAAAATTGGATTTTAAATTCAAGCGAATGAATTATTTTGGAATTAAATCGTAAGCGACTATCGCAATAATTTTGTTAGGCATAATTATTTAATTAAATTGGATTTAATTATTTAGCGACGGGAAATTCGTTTAATTCGGAATTAAACAAACCCGGGCATAAGTACTAGTTGTGTGTTGTGTGAGCCAACTAAATTTGGAATTTAAAGTGGTGGGACCAACTTTACTTACATCAATTGTTTGACATTTGATGGAAGTGGTTAGGAATAATTAATTGGATTATTTAACCACACACTAACCAAGTCAACAATAACTATTCACCATTTTTTCTCTTCCTCCCCCCAAGGCCGAAACCTTCTCCCACTTGTTCTTGAATTTTTGTTGTAAAAATTCATCAAGCTAGCACTTTGTGAGTTGATTTGAGGTGATAGGGAAACTCACTTAAGTGTTTGGAACTCATCTTCAAGCTTGGAGCTTCTACATCCAAAGAAAATTTTGAATTTTCCCTACCGATCAATGTGAGTATTTCCGCAACTCCACTTTATAATTCACACACAAATCATTGTTTAGAGATCTTGTGGCATGTGTAGGACACTAACACCTAAAGCACCACATATGATTTGTCTTATCATAATAAAATCTTATTCATAATTAGATTCCTCCTCAGATATTTTATTATTATAGGAAAATAGTATCTAACTCACGCAAAGAGTGAACCCCACACTAATATATAGAAAAGTGTTATTCTTTCTGAGGCGTTACATATGAATTTGCTTTTCTTCCTAAGGCACCATATATGATTTTTATTTTAGTTAAAAAATTACAAATCATATTCATAATTAAATTCCTCCCAAAAATGTTTTATTATTATAAAAAAAATTACATTTAAATTTGAGGGAATTCATAAAAAAAAAAAAAACAAAAAGGCCAAAAACCATTAGAGCTCTTATATTATTACAAGCATAAATGATTCTTCCTATTTAGTCCACATACATGTGAAAATACATAAATTTATATGGTAAAATAATATTATTATAAGTTTACCACAAACAATGAAAATTATGTTAGTTTTAAAAATAAAAATGGGGCTTTATTTTTTCAATTTTAAATGCAAAAACTAAATATCTCTCAAAATATAAAGTGTTTCAAGAAAAAAAATTATATATTATTGATTTAAAAATCATAAGCCTTAAAACAAGTATATAGTCGATATATTTTGACGAAAAAATCGGTCATAAATGACCCTAAATTTTTAAGTTACTAATCAATCTTTTTAAATATTCATATTTCCTTAATTCGAACTCTGAATTACAATATGTAAAATGCTAGATACAATGAAGATTCACACCTATAACTTTCATCAATGAACCACTCTCAAATTAAGATTTTTACATGGTCAAAATCAGCTCCAAAATTACTATGATGTAACAGTCACAGTCACACAATTATAGTTACAGTCACAGTCACATGGTCATACAATCATAGTCACATAGTCATACTAACATTCATAATTACACAGTCATAGTCTGGCACGACCCAAAACCGGGTTCAATGACAATTATGTAATTATTTCAAATGAAATTTTCAAACAAAATAGTCAAAGTCAGACAAATGTCATGAGGACTTATAAAACGACAAATTTATGAAAATATAAGTTTAAAATGAACAATAAAAGTTCCCACAACAAATGTGAGAATCCATACGAAATTTAAATGTTAAAAACAAAGGTCCATAAAACGTATACATCATATCATAATTAAATAGACTGATACATAATGATCCATGACAGGACCCAAGAATCCTGACGAAATACATAGCAATATTGAGTTGTGAGGGATCCCCACTCTACACAACTCAGGAACATGCGGCATCGAAGCTACTCCTCGAGATCTCGGTCACCTAAATCTCCACTTGAAGGTGTTAAAGAATGGGTGAGCAAAACCACGCGCTTACTAGGGATTTAATAACTCACCTTAATTGGTTTTTCCCAAAATCATGCATGGTTAGAAAGATATACAAATATATATATATATACACACACACACACATATGCCCAACAATATAGAAGATGCGAGCTATGAAATATATTTTTATCAATATAATAAAATATACATCCTCAACAATATTAATCATTTAAATAAAAGGCGCGTGTGAAGTGCCACACGGGGCCGCGTAACCAGACTCCCAACACTGGAGCTGTAAATAAGCAATGTGCCACGTAGGGCCATATAACAAACATGATCATATGTCGTGAAGGGCTCCTCATGATCAAATACCACAACGGGGTAATAATAAACAAACCATGTGTAGGTTCAGGTCTCTCACCTAGAGACGCATCATCACCGTCGAAATAGCGCCAATTGGGGCCACGTAACAGTTGCCGCAATGGGTCAACTGAGTCTATTAGGTGGGCCAAAACAGGGCTTCACGCAAACAAGTGCCACAACGGGCTAGATAATAATCAAGATGTGCGCCACAACGGGGCTCCACATATACTAATTTTTATATTTCCAATTTTAATATTTTTATCGATCCAAGTCTGATAAAATTTAAATTTATACTATCATACGGATATTTATATTTATAAAACAAAACAATAACTCATCATGGTCGTGTTGTATCGCCAAACGCGCTATTTCATAGTTTTTATAAATCATGGCTAATGCTTAAAATCCATTTCATATTATTTTATAGGCAAATAATAATGATATGAATAGATATAATTAAAACCATAATTAAGGAGTGAAATCGAATCCATACCTTATTGGACGCCCAAAGCGCAAAATTTATCTCGAAACATTTACTCGATGGGTCTAGACGGATGTGTTGAGCAGAAAAATAAGGACGTCTTTGTTGGACAATCATGACCCATAGCATCTCAATTTGTAAAAGACATGGTGTTTTTGTACAAATTAACTATGTGACAATTACTATTTTATCATTTTTGTAATTGGATTACTTGGATATATAAATGATAAAAGTCTATATGATTAGTACAAGATTAATAAGATACGAGACAGTATTAATCCACGAAAGGTTTAATCATTAAATATCCCTAGTGGTAGTATTATTGAGACTGCACATCGATAGTACGGAATAGACTAGTATTACACTTGTGCGCGTTATGGAAGTTTAACGTCATAGTTCTTATATATTTAAGTATTGGATGCTTATGCAAGTGTGATGGAGGTTCTGTTAGTCGTTGGACCGGGAACAGCTTCGCTCTGGATAGACCCCTCGGAATCCAATTGGTAGTATGACTATGTGTCTATGGGAATCCGAATCAGGGTAGGTGTATATGGTCTTAACCTGAGACTTCCATCGCTAATACTTGCGACAATCAGTATGCTTTGGTTTTGGTCGTCCGGAGCTTTAACAGATTCTATGTACGCCTCTTCTAGGAAAACTGAGAATCGTAGTGTATTGGTGTGATGTCAAGATGGAAGTATCACTTCAGTCATATGGAGATGATGATCACGCAGGATACAGAACTAGCACTCTTAAATGCTGCAGCTATCGGGATAGTATGACTAGGTCATGATTATACGATTACAAAGACTAGTTGCTGATGATCCGATATATGTTTCGTACGGGGCAGACACAATTCCAGCCCTAGGCCTAGCATGTGACATCCGGTACTGGATCGTATTACACAATACATTGTATACTACGCCTGATAAAGATTATATATTCCTCGTTGAATATTTCTGGAGAATTGGGTAGGCACGGTGCTTTACTAGAAGCCAACCATGTCTTGTAAATCGGTGAGAACATGGTACGGAGTACGCACGTGTCGGATAGTCCGACAACCGTATTTACTACCAACATATCCAGGGATCTCTTGTGTCGCTTCCCAAAGATTCACCGATGATATTTGACTCGAACAGAATTAATATTGGATTAATTATGAGAGAGAAAATTAATTTGGGATTAATTACGGTAAGAATTAATCTGGGATTAATTCATCTAGAAAAGAGAACGCGATTAATTTGGAATTAATCGGCATAGTAAATTTAATAGTTAAATTGGATTTTACTATTTGATTTATTTAATTGGGCTAAAATAATATATCAGATATATTAATTGAAATTGGATTTCAATACGGAATTAAAATTGGATTTTAATTCAAGCGAACGAATTAATTTGGAATTAATTCGTAAGCGACTTTCATAATAATTTTGCTAGACATTATTATTTATTTAAATTGGATTTAATTTCGTTGCAACGGAAAATTTGTTTAATCGGATTAAACGAACCCGAGCCCAAAGTGTGTTGTGTAAGCCAATTAGATTTGGAATTAAATGGGTGGGACCCATGACTTACATCAATTGTCATCAATTGATGGAAGTAGTTTGAATATTGATTGGATCTTCTAATTACACACACCTACCACACATTTGGAAATTAACTTTTGTATTATGTTTTTGGAAAACATAAAAGGACTATCCATCTTCTCTCTTTCTTGCCTTGGCCGAACATGCTACTCCTTGGAGGAGAAATCTTTTCTTTCAATTTTGTTCAAGCTAGCACTTAAATGAGTCAAAGAAAAGTGATATGGAAACTCACCCTTGAGTTTGGAATTCAAAATCAAAGCTTGGAGCTTCTATATCCATGGAAAAAATTTTGAAATTTCATCAACCAACCAATGTATGTATTCTGCAACTTTACTTGGTAAATTCACACACAAATCTTGTTTAGAGATCCTTGACATGTCTAGGACACTAACAGTCTTGTCCCGGAATTCACCAGCATGCTTTTGAGACACACGAAGCCCGCTTTGAAAATTAAACCCGGAAATCGGTGACTTCCAACAGTGAATATGTATACCAAAAATATTCTGATGCATCGGGATCGTCGATCCAACGGCTGGATTTTGAACTCCGATATAAAATCGAACTACCAAAACCCGGAAAAGGTAAATCTCTCAAACAGTGTCGGATTGGGATGAGACCAGTGACATTAGATTAGAAATGGCCAGGGAGAGCCTCACTCACCATTGGTGACAATAGTAGAGGAGCGGTGGTGGCGCGTGTGGAGGAAACTGATGGAAAAATACCAAACTTCAACTAGTTATATCTCTCTCACGGCAACTCCATTTGCTTCACCACTGGTGCCGTTGGAAAGCTGACGTTGAGAGCTTCACGATGGTGGCACCAAACTTCAACTAGTTATATCTCTCTCACGGCAACTCCATTTGCTTCACCACTGGTGCCATTGGAAAGCTGACGTTGAGAGCTTCACGATGGTGGCACGAGTGGCGGTGATTGGCCGGCAGTGGAGCGGCATTAATGACTGTAGAAGCTGGTAGAGAACAGAAGAGAGAGAGAGAAATAAATTTGAAATGAGAGATAGAGAGAATATGTTGTCCTAAAAAAAAGGAATGAGTTGTTTTTTTAAAGGAAAAATTGGCGCCACATGGCAGCCCACCATTGGGCGACGTGGTGCATCAAGGGAAATTATCAATCAAACCCCTAAATTTAAGTCAATCATGAAATTAACCCCCAAGTCTAAGATTCTCTCATAAAGGTCCCTAAATTTTTTAACATTTTATCATTTGAGTCCAATTTGAAAATTCAAATTTTTTTACCATTTGACCCATTTGACCGGGACTTTTTAGGGAAAATACAACAATACCCTTAGGTAATATTTGGGTTGTTACATCCTCCACCCCTTAAGAGAATTTCGTCCTGAAATTTTAATTCAAAATGAGTGTAAGCCATAACAAATAGTTTACATATTAAACAAATGGGGATATCTCTCCATCTTCTCAGATTCCAACTCCCAAGTAGCCTCTCCAATGTTATAGTGCTGCCACAAGACCTTCATAAGTGGAATTTCTCTGCTATGAATGATGCTAACTTTATGATCTAAAATCTGCACTAGCATCTCTTCATAGATCATCCGTTCCTGGATGGGGACTTCAATCAATGAAATGATATGTGCTAGGTCAGGGTAATACTTCTTCAACATTGAAACATGAAATACACTATGCACGTGGGACAATTGTGGTGGCAGGGACAATTTATACGCAACTGGGCCAATCCTTTCAAGAATCTCAAAAGGTCCAGTATATCTTGGTGCCAACTCACCCTTCACTTCAAATCGAAAAATACCCTTACGAGGGAAAACTTTCAAGAAAATATAGTCCCCAACCATAAACCCCAAAGGTCTTCATCTTCGATAAGCATAACATTTCTAACGACTCTGGGCTGTTCTTAAATGGTCCTTGATCACTTTAATCTTCTCAGTATTCTCTTGTATCAATTTTGGCCCAAGTGTGACGGTTTCCCCTACTTCAGCCCAACGTAGTGGAGATTTACATGGTCTCATATACATGCCTCGATAGGAGCCATATTGATATTGGATTGATAGCTGTTATGATAAGGAAACTCTACCAAAGGTAAATGATTATTCCAACTACCATGAAAGTCCATAATGCAAGCTCTAAGCATGTCCTCGAGGATCTGTATAACTTTCTCTGATTGTTAATCCTTCTGAGGGTGAAATGTGGTTCTGAAATTCAATTGTGTCCTTAGGACATCCTACAGACTCCTCCAAAACTAAGATGTAAACCAAGTATCTCGATCTGAAATGATAGCAAAGGAATCCTATGAAATCGAACTATTTGATATGCATATAATTTGCCGAGTTTTACTGGAAAGTATCTCATACAAGTAGGAACGAATTGCACAGTATTAGTCAGCCTGTCAATAATTACCCAAATGGCATCAAACCCTTGTTGCGTCCTCAGCAAACCCGACACAAAGTCCATGGTGACATGGTCTCATTTCCACTCAGTAATAGGTAAAAGTTGTAGCATTCCAGCTAGCCTCTGATGCTCTGCCTTTACCTATTGACATGTTATACATCGAGATACATACTCAGTGACATCACGTTTCATAACTGCCCACCAATACTGTCTTTTGAGATCCTTCTACATCTTAGTTCCTCTCGGGTGTACTGCTAACATAGATCGATAAGCATATGACAGAATAGTCTCCCAGAGTTCGGCGTCATCAGGTATAACTAGCTTCCCATGGAAAATGAGAAAACCATCTGCACTCATACTCCAACTGTCTAACTATTCGTCATTTTACAGCTGATTCCACCGCTCTCTAAAATCTTCGTCATGCCACTAACGTTGTTTCACCATTTGAACAAGTATAGGAACCCCTACAATGTTGTATACATAAGCTCGATGACCATCCTCATGATACCGTAAAGATAACACCTCCATATCTTTAAGGCAAAGATTAAAACAGCTAACGCAAGATCATGCGTCAGGTAGTTCCTCTCATGAGGTTTCAGTTGTCGAGAGGCATAGGCTATCACTCTGCCATTCTACATCAGAACACACCCCAATCCAATACTGGATGCATCTATATAAACTGTGTATGGCTCACGAGGGATGAGAATGACCAAGATGATTGTATTGGTTAACCTGGATTTCAGTTCTAGGAACGCCTCCTCACATTCATCGTCCCATATAAATTTAACTTCTTTCTTTGTCAACCTTATCAGTGGTAAGGCTATTCGAGAGAAGTTTTCAACAAAATGTCTGTAATAGCCTTCTAACCCCAAAAAGTTTTTTTACCTTAGCCATATTTTTAGGTCTTTCCTAAAGCAATACAAATTCTACCTTAGATGGGTCCACCGAAATACCCTCTTGGGAAATAATGTGTCATAAGAATTTGACCTCTATTATCCAAAAGTCACACTTCTCTCGCTTCGCATATAACTGATTAACCCTTAAGGTCTCCAGGGCAACCTTCAAGTGCCTCTCATGATCCTCTCTGGTCTGAGAATATATTAGAATATCATCAATAAATACAATGATAAACCAATCCAAATAGGGTATTCTATTCATGAGATCCATGAAAGCTGCTGGTGCATTGGTCAACCCAAAAGGAATGACCAAAAACTCAAAGTGTCCATAATGGGTTCTGAATGTCATCTTTGGTACATCCTCATCTCGAATCTTCAACTGGTTGTAACCCTATCTCAAGTCAATCTTGGAGAAGTACTTCGAACCACCGAACTGATAAAATAATTCATCAATTTGTGGTAATTTGTACATATTTTTTATTATAGCTCGATTCAACTGTCGATAATCAACACACAACCGCAATGAACTGTCATGCTTCTTAGTAAACAGAATATGGGCTCCCCAAGAAGAGACAATGGGGCGAATAAATCCATTGCTTAGTAATTCTTAAAGCTGTTTTCGCAACTCTGATAATTCAGCAGGTGACATCCGGTACGGAGGAATAAAAATGGGTGTCCTGCGAGGAATCAGATCAATAAAAAATTTTATCTCTCTGTCAGGTGGTAGCCCAGGAACCTCATCTGGGAATACATCAAGGAAATCATCTACCAATTATACGAATGGAGTCTACCCAGCTGTAATAGACGTACCATTCATTGCGTACAAACATCCAAAACACCTTAAATTTCTCTTTCCCCCAACACATGCCTTAAGAAGAGGGCTGGGTGGTCCCACACTCGCATTGGCTTGGAATACTATGTTGGGATGTATGCCCTAGAGCTGCATGTAATATAGACGGATTTATATATTTTGAAATAAAATGATGCATTATTCATTTATCAAAATGTTTGTTTAATTTTCGCATATTATAAATTATCTTGATTACCCTATATTACTTATATGCCTTCAGACTTAGTGTATGAGTGTCATACACAAGAGGATTTAAGTCTAAAGTTAGTAATCTTAAACAGTCCATAGAGAGCAAACAAAATTGGTACTTTGTTTGTGGTTTATCTATATCTGCGGTCCATTCTATATTTGTATGGCGACCTTGATCCGGGATTGTCCATGTAGAGATATGAGAATGAAGGCAACTTGTATGATGTGATCATATAGGACTGGACCCGGTTGTAAATGACTTTCTTATAATATCGGTTAAACAAAGAAAATAATTTCGATATACTAGATGGTCATAGATGGATTGATCTTAATCTTGAGTGTACTATGAACTCCTGCATGTCAGGCTATGTCCTTTGATTTACAAAGGTGAGGTTGGTGTAGCAATCCCGACCAATAGCTACGTACTTTGGGGGCATGGTATGTTCTGTAGTTGGGAACGTTTTACATAGATATGGAGTTCACTCCTTTTTACGAGAAGTAGAGGAGTATCTTCCTTAAGGGTTGATTCGGTACTTGAACAGTTTGAGCGCTCAAGTCTTTCTATTATGAATAAAACGATTAAAATTCATAATGGTTATGAATAAATCGTTCATTAGAGAATCAATAATACTTAAGGTATAAATAATTAGAGGGGTATAACATACATTATGACCCGACACTAATTATGAGAAACTCGTGAAGGGTCAATTCGTATGTAGTGACTATATCGATGGACACCGACTTGGTTCGACTTAATATATCATTTGCGGCAACGAGAGTGTAACTTCGGGTTTTTAGTGGAATAACCCGGAGTTAATAATTCAAAATATTTAATTAAGAGCTTAATTAATATTTTGAGATTATTGGAGCTCGGAACCGTAGGTCCATTTGGTCCCCGTGCTAGCTCGATCTACTATAATGGATTTAGTATAATTGGATATTCCAATTATATACTCACAAGGGTATAAATATTATTAATATGATTAATAATATTTTATGTCACACTTGATACTATATATTAAAAGGTTAGTATATAGTTTTAATAATTATTTGATGATTATTAATTTCATTTTATGAAATTATATCATTTATATAATTTAATAAATATAGATTTGATTTTTGATTTTCCAAAAATAATTTTTGGAAGGGTTTTGAATGGTTTTGGTAATTTCACTTTATGAAAGGCAATTACAACTTTTTATTTTTGTAACATATCCTTTATTATAGTAATAAAGGTTGATGTTACAAAATTAAAAGAAAATAACCATCATGGCCAAATTTGTGGTAGGAGGAATAGGTAAGGTTTTGTTTTATTTTGTAAAATTAAACCCTAAGTATAAAAAGGATAATATGATTTTTCTTTTCAGAAATTTTTCATTCTAACCCTAGCCTCCATCTTCTTCTTCTTCATTCTCTCTCAATAGTTGAGACAAACCAAAGAAAGAAAAAAAAAAAGAAATTAAAAACAAATATCAAGTATGATTAAATCTCAACAACGTTTAGGGATCATTTTGTGAGTCTTGCCCACAAGAGTTTCCGTTGGTAATGAGATATAGTTCGTAAGACTTTGTGGTGTCGAACAAATCATCTTTTTTATCTCATTTTTGTTGTACTCGGTAGTGAGGCTTTGTTTTGCTCATTGTCGCTCCTATACTTGGTGAAACGGAACTCGGTTTGGTTTCGTTTTAATCCAGTTTTTTTGGGAACATTTTATGGTGTTTTGGGGCTGTGTTGGGGCTGTTTTCAAGTGAAAAATCAGAACCAAAACACAACCTTAGTCCATGCATTTCAGGGGCAGTTTCTGTAGTGCGTTGGGCACGAATCGAGTCTAAAACAGTCTAGTTTTTGTCCAGCTGTTCGGGGCTGTTTAGGGACTGTTCTGGGCTATTTCGGGGCTGTAATTTTATCTAAAACTGAAGCAAATTCCAGTGGTGGTGGCAGTAACATTCCGAAGTTCAAAGGGAAGGACATAAAAAATTTACAAGTCTGATCCATGTGCCTAAGACGTTTCCGCTGCACAAGGAAAGTGTTTCCTACACACTAAGTCTTCCACATTCTTCAAATATAGCGTAACCTTCTTACTGTGGCAATCCACTATTTCCCGGGATTTAGATAACCAAAAGATACCAAATATCACATCAAATTGACACATGGGTATCACAACAAAATCAGCTGCCAACCTATGATGCCCAATAGTCACACGACAAGATTTGCACATAGTGAAAATTATAGAAATACTCCCCCATAGGAAGATGCAAAACTAATGGTGGACCAAATGGCTCGCTCTCTAAGCCAATCGAAGAAATAAATGATGCAGTTATGAATGAATGTGTAGCCCCCGAGTCAAATAAAGCATGAGCCCAAGTATGAGAGATAAGAATCGCACAGTCAACCATAGCATTGCTGGCAGGGGTCTCTTTGCTGTCTGAACTAGTCACTGTAAAAACTTGTCCACTCGCTTTCCCTTTACCCTTGTTCTGCTGGTTCTTTCTTGGCTGACATCGCTCGAACCCGCTCCCTGGTCATGAAAATTTCGACTACCCTGACTCCCTGGAACCTACAAAGTCTGGCGTGAATCCTGACTCTGCTGAAACCCTGCACTGTACCCTGAGGTCGAAAATGGGGATAATACTGAGAGCGATATCTTGAGGGCTGAAAATGGGAGTACGAGCTGTAGAACCACAATACAACTGGGCTGCCCTCCTCTGGGTCTCTGATCCTCCCCAAGATATTGATCCTCTTCTACCTCCCTGAGGTCCTTTCAGAGAAAGTGGAGACTGATGTTGATTCTATGGGCAATTCCTCATCAGATGACCCGATTGGCCATATGTATGACAAGCGTAGGGCTGATATCGTCCACTTCCTGAAGATATTCCACTACTCCTACTGGAAGCACTACTAGTTGTAATATTTTGCATTTGCCAATCACTTTTCTTGATAGCTTTTCTGGTTTGTTACTTTATACAAGCACTTTTATACTCTCCAAAAGTACGGTTCAGTTCATCCTCCAATCTCTGGGCTGCAGCCACTAACTCAATGAACTCATAAAATGAATAGGCGGCAAGTTTCCCTCTGATCTTATTTCTCAACCCCTCCTTGAATTTCACACATCTCTCAATCAGGTTCGCAACTGATTGGTGGGCAAATCGGGATAGCTCGATAAATTTAGCCTGATACTAAGCAACAGTCATATCCCTCTGCTCCAAACAGTGGAATTCAACAATCATACGATGTCGGTAACTTGTGGGAATATAATGATCTCTTAAAATACCATCAAACTCATCCCATGTCATATTAAGGACATCATGATCGTTCCTGATCATATCCCACCATTCATCAGCTGCTCCCTCAAATCGACAAGTGGCGAACCCCACTCTAAATTCTTACGGCACTGTCATAGTATCAAACTTATTCTTTATGGTATTGAGCCATCTCTCAGCTGCAACAGGGTCAGGTTGTCCTTCGAAGGTCGGCGGTTTTAACTTCATAAACTCCATAAGTATAGCCACTCTAAGAGCCTCGACTCCTTGCACTGTGGCAGGATTTAACATAGTCCTAAAGGCCTCAAACATAACAGGCATCTGCTCCAAATTAGGTTGCTGGTCTGGCAAAAACGGCCTCATATTTTCTCTTCTCGGAGGCATTATGTAGACATGGATCATATATCAAACTTTAGTACTATGATGATGTGTAAGGACCAAAAAAATCGAAAACGAGGAAATAAAATTCGCAAAAACTTTTATTTAGGGGTGTCACATCCCAAAAAGGTAAAATTAGTGCTCTGATACCAAAAATATTATCACGACCCAAAATCGGAGTCAATGATAATTATATAATTGTTTCAAATTCAATTTTCAAATAAAATAGTCAAAGTCAGACACATGCCCATGGGACATATAGAACGACAAAATTTATGAAAAAGAAATGAAAATATAAGTTTAAAATGAACAATAAAAATTTCCACAAAAAATGTGATCACCAATGCGGAATTTAAACGTTAAAAACAAAAGTCCATAAAACGTACACATCATATTATAAATAAATAAACTGATACATAGTGATCCATGACAGGACCATACCTAGCAATAATGAGTTGCGATGGATTCCCACTCTACAAAACTCAGGAACACACATCGTCGAAGCTACTCCTCGATATCTCGGTCACCTAAATCTCCGTATGAAAGTGTTAAAGAATGGGTGAGCAAAGCCACATGCTTAGTAGGGATTTAACAACTCACTTTAATTGGTTTTTCCAAAAATTCTGTATGGATAGAACGATATATAAATATATATATATACACATATGCCTAACAATGTAGAGGATGAGAGCTATGAAATACATTTTTATCGATATAATAAAATATACATCCTCAATAATATTAATCATTTAAATAAAATGTGTAAGTGAAGTGCCACACAAGGCCGCGTAACCAAACTCCTAACACTGGAAGCAATGTGCCATGTGGGGCAACATAACAAACATGATCATATGCTGCGAAAGACTCTTTATGATCAAATGCCACAGCGAGGCAATAATAAACAAACCATGCGCAGGTTCGGGACTCTCACCCAGGAACGCGTCATCACCGTCCAAATAGCGCCACTCAAGGTTGCATAACAGTTATCGCAATGGGTCAACCCGGTCTATAAGGTGGGCCAAAATGGGACTCCATACAAACAAGTGCCACAACGGGCTAGATAATAATCAAAATGTGTGCCACAACAGGGCTCCATATATACTCATTTTTATATTTCCAATTTGAATATTTTTACCGATCCAAGTCTGATACAATTTAAATTCATACTATCATGCATATATTTATATTTATAAAACAAAACAATAATTCATCATGGTGGCGTCGTATCGCCCAATGCGCCATTTCATAGTTTCATATATCATGGCTAATGCTTAAAACGCATTTCATATTATTTTATAGGAAAATAATAACGATATGAATAGATATAATTAAAATCACAATTAAGGAGTGAATCGAATCCCTACCTCAACCGGACGCCCAAAACTCAAAGTTTATCTTTTCAAATTTACTCGATGGGTCCATACGGATCTATTGAGCAGAAAACTAATGACGTCTTGTCCTGGAATTCACTAGCACGCTTTTGAGACACATGAAGCCCGCTTTGAAAATTGAACTAGTAAATCAGAGACTTCCTGTAACATCCCCGATTTGGGAGATGTTACCGGCATGGGATAGGTCGTACTAACTCCATAAGCCTCTGACTTTCCCATCATATGCAACAACAATATCCTTTTTATTAATCAAAATCTTAAACATGGGTCCAACACCCAAACTCATTAACATAAAATACAAACTCAATATAAATTACTGTATACAAAATAACACTAAATTGGTTTTAACAATGACTACAAATTATCACATACTAATACCAGACTTCTACTTAACTTTGAATAGACTTCTATTCTCTCTGACTTGAACTGATGGACTCCATACCCTAGTGACTGCATCAATATCTGTCCTCCTGAGCTCGTCCTCCGAGGATACCTGTAAAACATGGAAAACTATGAGTGAGAGTGTTAGATCGTTATACGATCTAAGTGAGTAGATGGTAAAACAATTGAAATACTTATTTAAAATTATTTGATTCTAAAACCAAAGTTTCAAAGAAATAACTTATATGAAAACTCTTTTATGAAAACTTTACTTGAAATCTCTAAAACTTATCATTTCTGAAAACTGCTTTCTGAGAACAGTTTTTCTGAAAACTTCTTTTCTGAAAATCTAATATCTAAGTACTGATCTGTATCTGAAAACCTTGACGTATGAGAGCGTTACGTATCGCCGTCCCCCCATACGCCTAACTGTAGCCAGCAGTGCAAATCCATGACTTTGAGGCGTTACGTATTGTCGTCCCCCAAAACATGCCACTACTGTCTCTGAAACTAGTGGTCTTGGGGAGTTAAGTATCACCGTCCCCCAAGCCACAAACTAGAACTGGGGGTGCAGATCTATGCTACCACCCAAGCTCGGAAACTAGGGTCTAGGGACGTTACGTATCGCCGTCCCCCTAGCCATGCTCTAGAATCTGAGGGCGTTACGTATCGTTATCCCCTCAATCCTCTACATGTGCACATGTCTTTGTCCGTCAATTCCAAACTGTATCAAGTTGCATACTATGGTGGGTTTTTCCCCGTGCCCCGAAAAATATAAAAATCATACTTTGAGTCTCAAAGCAGTACACAATGTTTTCTGAAAAACATTTATTTTCTCAAACATAACTTTATATGAAAATAACTGTAAAGAAAATCTTCTAACACCCTAAAGCGTAAAATATAAGTCTGAAACAAAATAAAAATTAGTTTAAAAGAATAATGTCCACTCTCTATTTTGGAATCTGGCTGGCACTGGATCCCTTATCAAAGGCGATTACGGTTCATGTGGATAATCTATGATCGGGAACTTAATTATCATCAATGTAGTAAAATAATCCTCGATATTTCACAATGCTTACAGATACATCAATATATTATATACACGAGGCTTATGATGATCATAATTTGATATAGGATATGTTTACAAATTGATACGAGACCCTAGGGTGGTCTCTAACACGCTAGGGCAGAACTGGGGGGTTTAAAACTGATTCTGAGAAATTATGTGCCTCGCGTCACGACGCAAACCCTTGCACGTCGCGCCGCGTAGCGTCCATAAGCATATCGTCATTTTCCTCTTGCGTCACGACGTAAAGTACTTCAGCGTCGCGACGCGACCTGAGTTACCAGGATTCTGTTTTGCTTCTCTATGTTCACCCAAAGCTCAAAACATCAAAATCCACTCCATACAAACACTTCCATAATAAAAACCAATACACAATACATCATCTTACACTCAATTTCACATCTATTAAACCACCAATTCATCAATAACTCAACTTTTAATCTATCTTATAAACTTTCCAAAGTTATACCCAAAACCCACAAGTTGGGATTTATCAATGTTTCTATTATTTTAATGTCAAAAATCACACTATCATTATCACAACTAAGCCCCCTAACACTACACAAGCATTAACTTTCAAAACTTGAAATTCCATAATTTGGGTCATGGATTTCTTACCTCTATCCTTGCTTGATTTTGTTCATTCTTCAAGTCTCCCATGCTCAACTTGCCTCATCATTTTTCTTTTCCTTCTTCCTTCTTTTTCTTCCTTTCTTTCTCTCATTTTTCTTTCTCTTCTTCTTCTTCCTTCCACGTTTCTTCTTTCTCTTTCTTTCTCTTTCTCTCCACGTTTTTCTTCATTACTTTATGTTTCTAAAATTTTATGATTTGTAAATATTACTCTCTTTATATAGTGGGGTGCCTTAGATATTTGGGAGTTTATGGAAAAGTGTAGAATTGTGTAGAAAATTTGAGATTTTTGCATTTGACCCCGAAATCACTATTCATCCGAATTTTGACTTGCATTGTTGACCTATTTCTGGTCAGATGTTGGAAATATGTTCAACACAAAAGTTGTAGGTATCGATCTCAAATTTCCGACAATATAAAATTCATAGAAATCGGAGTTCGTATGAGAAAGTTACGGGCAAAAAACTATAGGTTGTCCGGTAGTGAAGTATCGTACAATTCGGTATCGGAACTTCGAAGAGTATCAATCGTCCCCCAAGGTCATTTCATGAGTGCGCACTTGTTCAATATAATTTATGTTATATGTATTCATCTCAGAATGAAACGGTAGTCGAAATTTATTGGTCGAAAAGGTTACCGGTCGTTACACTTCCAATGATGAATATGTATATCAAAATGCTCGTATCGTTGAGGGAAATATTCTGATGTGTCGGGATCGTCGATCCAACTGTCGAATTTTGAACTCCGATATAAAAACCGAACTACCAAAACCTGAAAAAGGTAAATCTCTCAAATGGTGTCGGATTTGGATGGGACCAGTGGCATTATATCAGAAATGGCCAGGGAGAGCCTCACTCGCTAGCGGTGACAACAGTGGAGGAGCGGTGGCATCGCGTATGGAGGAAAAAGATGGAAAAATACCGAACTTCAACTGGTTATATCTCTCTCACGGTAATTCCATTTGCTTCACCACCAGTGCCATTGGAAAGCTGACGTCGAGAGCTTCACGGTGGTGGCATGTGCGGCGGTGACTGGTCGACTGTGGAGCAGCGTTGATGGCGGCATAAGCTGGCAGAAAAGAGAAGAGAGAGAGAGAGATAAATTTGAAATGAGAGAGAGATAGAAGATGTTGTTCGAAAAAAAAAAGTTGTTTTTTTAAAGGCAAAAATGGAAGGGAAATTATCAGTCAAACCCCAAAATTTCAGTCAATCACGAAATTAAACCTCCAAGTCTAAGATTATCTCTAAAAGGTCCCTAAATGTTTTAAAATTTTATCATTTGAGTCCAATTTGAAAATTCAAAATTTTTTACCGTTTGACCGGGATTGTTTTTGGGAAAATGCAACAATACCCTTAGGTAATTGTTGATGGTGTTTTTAGGCACTATGGTATTTAAGACAGCACGACAGGGGCAAAAAGGTAATTTCTCCTTGGTCAAGATCATTAATACCGACCCGACCACATGAGTGAGTGGCCGAGAACTTTATGATCCGATAACCGACCACTTTGGTTCGGATGACCGGGCAATTATCAGGTCGACAGCAGCATTCTCAGTACAAAAGACCATTATGACCGACCACATGAAGACCGAGCATAGGGCAAGACATGTTCGGGAAAATAAGGCATTCTATCCATATGAGATAAGATAATAAGCTATCCTACTTTCATGGGGTAAACTAGTAAGTCAATGTCCTAGTATGATAAAGGAAGTAAATGTAGTTTTGATTAGGAATCCTTATGGGAAACGAAATTGTTTCAACTAGGAAATTCTTGTACAAATAGGAATATGATTTCTACACTATTATAAATAGGAGGACAGAGTATGTGTAAAGGGCATCAAAAAATAAGGGATCTGAATCTTCAAGCTCTGACTTGTAGAAAACAAAAAGAGACCCGAAAAGAGTGTTTAAGTAATAAAAGTACCATCCCGTTTGTGTCCGTGGACGTAGGTCGGATCCAAATCCACCGAACCACGTTAAATCTCTTTGTTGATTGGTGTGTTTATCTGTCTTTTGCTAAATTTGTCTTTGGTCCCCCCATAACCAAACAAATTCACTATTGAAGGAGGATTTCCTCGGGAGTGATATTCCCATATTACCCTGAGACCAAAATCCGCCGTCAACAGTTGGCGCCGTCTGTGGGGAACTGGACAAAAAGCAGCTCGCGTAGTAAGACAATGGCGGAAGACGGAAGCCACCAACCATCAGGGAGCTCGGCTGCAGATTGGATGGAGAAGATTGAGGAAAACCTTAGGAAAGAAAGGGAGGAAAGCCGAACTCTGCTAAAAACCATAGTAGACCGGTTGGAAAGGATAGAAGGAGCACACAATGAAAAATTCGAAGCGGGGACTAGCCGACGAAGGAACGACATAGCAGAAGGAAAAAGAATTGTCGATATAAGTGAGGACGACAGACCCCGGAAGAAGGATCCTTACAGGGTAAGATCCGTAGTGGTTCAGGGAGATTCCCGGACCGAGGACACATGGGAGGAAGAGAGTGACAAATCATCACCAGACCCCTCCTATGATAGCCTTCGCAACACCCGGCGAAAGGAGAAAGAATACGACGAAGAAGTACAAGAAGATACCAGCCACGAGAAGCACCACCCCCGGGATAACAGAAAGAAAGGAGACCGCAGGAGACGGAGTAGCACCAAAGATAGCAACATGAAATCTTGGTTACGGGAGGAGCTGATCAAATGGGGAGTACATCCCAGTGCAAACAAAGGGGATGTCCAGGACGGCAAAGATGAATCTCCTCTCGCGGAAAAAATAAGGTCGGTAAGATTCCCAAAGCGATTCAGCATGCCGACCATGGCACCCTACAAAGGCCACTCTGACCCGAAATCACACATCGAAAGCTTTGTCTTGTTGATGGAAGTCCAGGGAGTAGTAGGAGATGCCATCTGCAAAGTGTTCCCCCTAACTTTAAGTGGACCCGCCATCCTATGGTACAGAAGCCTGGCTCCGGGGAGCATCAGAGACTTCACGCAACTTAAGAAGTCGTTCATTCGACACTTCAAAGGGGCTTGCGTCCCCAAAAAGACGATTGGAGAATTAAGACTTATGAAGCAAGGAGACGATGAACCCCTGAAGATATTTATTGAAAGATACCATAATATGGTACTCGAAGTCGGAGGGTATGAATCCCCCGAGGCCCTGGAAAGCTTGAAGGGAGCCTTGAAAGTCGGAAGGCTATGGACCCATCTAAGGATCCAAGACACCCCGGACTACGCCACCGCTCTGGAGGTGGCCCGAAAATTCGTTTTATTGGAGAACGAAGAGAAAGTATCCCGAAAAGGGAACACTATCAGAGAAAGAACCGCAAGGGATGGTGCTCCCCGCCGAACAGAAAGAGAATCCAGAAGACCACTCCCGAAGTACAAAGAATTCAAGCCACTGCACCGGGACAATCAAGAGAGAAGGGCGCCAACCCAAGTAAACCATGTGGTCGGGGAAGATGCATACATTCCCCTAAAGAAACCACTGGGACAAATTGTCATGGAGATCCAGGGGAAAGGCCTTTTAGTAGAACCCGACCAACGAAGGTTTCCCCCGGACAAGAGGAACCAAAAGGCTTATTGCGTACACCACAACTCCAGAGGACATGCAACGGACGGATGTAAAGATCTACGAGAGCAGATGGAAGACCTAGCACGAAACGGATATCTGAACAAATACATTGACCACGAAGTTATGACGACCAGACAAAGAGCATGTGGCCGCCAAATCAACTGAGAAAAGGGCAGTTTGTCCCCGAAACATGAATAAAAAACTTTCTCTTTTCAAAAAGGTTCTCGTCCACTTTCGTAAAACATAAATAGAAAGACTTACTCAAAAAAACCGGGGACAAACTTAGCGCCTAATACAAAAAGAAACGACCAAAGCACTAAGACTTGATCGGCTCGGGGCTGGACTTTGTTCCGCCGAGGCCATTCAGTTATTCGGCTCGGGGTTGGGTTACGTCCCACCGAGTCACGCATATTGGTCTGGGGACGGGACATTCCCCCAGAGCCAAATACCTCTTTCAGCTCGGGGCTGGATTCGTTCCGCCGAAGCTACTGGTTATTCAGCTCGGGGTCGGGTTATATCCCACCGAGTCAGCCCTTCGGACTGGGGACGTAACATTCCCCCAGGTCCAAGTGCCTTCTTCAGCTCGGGGTCGGGTTCATCCCACCGAGTCAGCTCTTCGGACCGGGGACGTAACATTCCCCCAGGTCCAGGTGCCTTCTTCAGCTCGGGGTCGGGTTACGTCCCACCGAGTCAGCCCTTCGGACTGGGGACGTAACATCCCCCAGGTCCAAGTGCCTTCTTCAGCTCGGGGTCGGGTACATCCCACCGAGTCAGCTCTTCGGACTGGGGACGTAACATTCCCCCAGGTCCAAATGCCTTTTTCAGCTCGGGGTCGGGTTACGTCCCACCGGGTCATGCTCATCGGACTGGGGACAGGACATTCCCCCAGGACCAAATATCTTTTTAGCTCGGGGTCCTCAGGGACATACTCGATGCATAGGATCCGTGGGAAGCATAGCACGGGGAGAGATGATACCCCTGTGGCGATTGCTTGCTCCAGTGTTACCGAACATAATGAGGAATATGCCCTTAATGTATCGAGCACTCTTCGATCCTCATTTACCCGATGTAATGGATCCGTGGGAAAGCATAGCACGGGGAGTGACAAGGCCCCCGTGACGATTGCTAGCTCCAGTGATACCGGACCTAAGGAGGGATATGCCCTTAGCGCCCCGGACACTCTTTGATCCATTCATCACTTGGATCCGTGAGAGGCACAGCACGGGGATGCGTTGAGCCCTTGTAGCGTGTGCCTACTCCAGCGTGGTAAGGAGGAGCCCTCACGAAACACACAGGCTCCCCAGTGGACCGACGTGTAGAGGATGTGCCCTTACCAATCAAACGCTCTTTTTGATCCAAATCTTGGTTCGCCGGGACACTGAATTGAAAGATTCAGAATTGTGTTTTGGAGGCCTCGGGCAGGACGCTGTTTTGAGGCATCCGTGCTGTTGTTTACATTTGTAAAAAGTTTTCTTTTGGGACAAGTGCCGAGTCACCCCCACCTTTTTGGTCTTATTTTTCAAAATTTTGATTTTGTTTTTCGCCGGTCTGGCAAGGGGACGCCCGTGTCAGATTCGGTAGGGTTTCATAAGGTTGATTCAATTCCCTTCTGAGCAAGTCCCAAAGATTACCTGGCTCGGGGCTGGATTCGTTCCGCCGAGGCCACTTGGATTACCTGGCTCGGGGCTGGATTCGTTCCGCCAAGGCCACTTGGATTACCTGGCTCGGGGCTGGATTCGTTCCGCCAGGCCACTTGGATTATTCGGCTCGGGGCTGGATTCATTCCGCCGAGGCCACTTGTTTATTCGGCTCGGGGCTGGATTCGTTCCGCCGAGGTCACTTGGTTTCTCTCAGCTCGGGGTCGGGTTACGTCCCACCGAGTCCGTCTTTTTGGTCTGGGGACGTAACATTCCCTCAGGGCCAAGTATCATCTCAGCTCGGGGTCGGGTTACGTCCCACCGAGTCCGTTCTTTTGGTCTGGGGACGTAACATTCCCCCAGGGCCAAGTGTTCATCTCAGCTCGGGGTCGGGTCGTGTCCCACCGAGTCCGTCCTTTTGGTCTGGGGACGTAACATTCCCCCAGGGCCAAGTGTTCATCTCAGCTCGGGGTCGGGTCGTGTCCCACCGAGTCCGTTCTTTTGGTCTGGGGACGTAACATTTCCCCCGGAGCCAAGTGTTCATTTCAGCTCGGGGTCGGGTTACGTCCCATCGAGTCGGTCGTCGTCAGCATAAGGGCAAAGCATTGTCTCCACTGGTAGATATCGGGATCCTCGTTGACTGAGCACATGAAGGTGGCAGGAATGACCAGATTTGCAGCCAAAGCATTTTTCTCTGTGATTCCTGGAATGACCACCGACGGATTCATCGGCACACCATCTTTTTTTGTAGTTCCCGGCATCAACTCGCAAACTCGTTGTTACCGAGAACTAGGGGACAGATGTTGATGGTGTTTTTAGGCACTATGGTATTTAAGACAGCACGACAGGGGCAAAAAGGTAATTTCTCCTGGTCAAGATCATTAATACCGACCCGACCACATGAGTGAGTGGCCGAGAACTTTATGATCCGATAACCGACCACTTTGGTTCGGATGACCGGGCAATTATCAGGTCGACAGCAGCATTCTCAGTACAAAAGACCATTATGACCGACCACATGAAGACCGAGCATAGGGCAAGACATGTTCGGGAAAATAAGGCATTCTATCCATATGAGATAAGATAATAAGTTATCCTACTTTCATGGGGTAAACTAGTAAGTCAATGTCCTAGTATGATAAAGGAAGTAAATGTAGTTTTGATTAGGAATCCTTATGGGAAACGAAATTGTTTCAACTAGGAAATTCTTGTACAAATAGGAATATGATTTCTACACTATTATAAATAGGAGGACAGAGTATGTGTAAAGGGCATCAAAAAATAAGGGATCTGAATCTTCAAGCTCTGACTTGTAGAAAACAAAAAGAGACCCGAAAAGAGTGTTTAAGTAATAAAAGTACCATCCCGTTTGTGTCCGTGGACGTAGGTCGGATCCAAATCCACCGAACCACGTTAAATCTCTTTGTTGATTGGTGTGTTTATCTGTCTTTTGCTAAATTTGTCTTTGGTCCCCCATAACCAAACAAATTCACTATTGAAGGAGGATTTCCTCGGGAGTGATATTCCCATATTACCCTGAGACCAAAATCCGCCGTCAACAGTAATATTTGATTTATTACATAGTCAGAGTCACAATCACAATCACAATCACAGTCAGACAGTCACAATCACAGTCACAATTACAGTTACACCGTCATAGTCACATTTACAATCACATTCACACATATAACTCAGTCATAATGTCAGTCATATACACAATTCTTAATCTCATTTCTCAATTATAATGACATTTATAAATTTTCAATCACATTTTTTTAGTCACAATACTCAGTCACATTGCTAAGTTATAATGACAATTAAAATATTCACTGTTACAATGTCAATCACAGTTCCAATACCAATTTACATACATAATATCAATCATAGTTCTAATATCATTTACAACCTTAAAAATATATTTCAACATCTCTAACCGTTTAAAAAATCACTTTTCACATAAACAGTGAAATATTCAATGTTCACGTGAACAGTTACCTAAAAATATCAAACCCTAAAATATTAGTTAATATGTATTACTATGATACCTCAGAAGTGGTATTGGGGAGAGTCGACACTTGCGGTCGGCTGGACTTCCCAAATTTAACTCAAAATTAGGACCTTCGATTCCAAAAAAAAATTAATTTTTAATATATAATATGACTTTTTTTTTTTTATTCTTCATCGCCTTTTTAAGAACTCGCATAGGGTCCCATAAAATTCAATACAACTGAGGCCGCCCCTATGGTAAATATAACACTAAACTCGTTACTTCTTCAGTAGACGTTAAACATGGTCAACCAATTTTAGGTGAAGTCATCAGACAAGTTATTTAGCATAAAGACTGTGAAACTTGGTAGCGATAGCAATTGCAGCTTTATTACTCTTTTTTAGCTAAAGTAAATGCCACTTATACAAAAAGGACATTAATTGGAGCTTATACGTACATACAAGAAACTCTTTGATTTCCGATTAAGTTTAATTAAATTTCAAATACTGATAGTCTCTAAAATGAAGTAACTCTTTTACGTGCATGCAGGTGCGCAGTATTACACGCCAAACATTATTTTTGGAAAAAAAAATAATGTATTTAAAATATATATAATTTTAGAAAGGAGATAGGTAAAATAGAAATAGAAATATGATGAAAATCAATTTAAGACTATAATTTGTATTAAATAGGATAAATTCATAAGGCCCGCGCTAATTATAAAACAGATAAAGTTCAATGTCTTTGGAACTTGATGCTATGTTTGTAATAGAGGTTAAAGTTTAGAAACCTGCTAGGGCACGCGAGATGCCACCTTTTGTACATTGACACAAAGCCAATGCATGCAAAAGTCACATAACATAATAAAAAAGGCAGTGCCCAGTCATAGGGAATAGGTGTTTGTTTGTGGGTGTGAAAGCAAAACCCAAAGCTGGTAAAAGGTTTCACGAGTTGAAGCAGATCCCAAAACTATGCAAGGTAAAAGCAGAAACCCAAAATAGCCCCTGTAACCCTACACATGCAGAGAAGCTCTGTGCATTAGATTTAATTGAATTAATTAACAGAGTGTAGTGTAGGTTATGTAGTTTTGATGTAGAAATGTCACTGCATCTGCATCTGCATCTGCATCAGGTATCTTGTCTTTTGGTTGTTGTCTTTTTCGATGCATTATGTATTCATTGGTGACTTGGTTGGTGTTATGTTACAAGTCTTGAATCAGGCTCTGCATTTTATATGGATTCTCCCATTTCTGCATCGCATCTATCTCTAAATTTTCTCCCTCCAACACTCTTCAGTCCGTACATATTTTCAGTTGCATGAATATATATTTTTTTATCAGAATTATGCAACAAAAACAGATAATGAAACATTTAATATTTGTTCATATTACTCATTCTATTAAACTAATCTCCATTAATTTAATCATGCATGCATCTTAATTTTATTTATCAAATAAATAAAACAATGATAAAAAAAATTGTACATCAATTTACTTTATTCTTTTTGTTGACGGCTGATTTTCGTTCCAGGGGTAATTAGGGAAAATCACTTCTCAAACAATCCTCATTCAACTGTGAATTTATTTGGTTTGAGACCAAATGTAAACTTATCAAAAGATGGACAACAAATAGACAAAACATAGGGTTTAACGACTTAATTATGATCCAACCTACTTCCAAGGGCACAAGGGAAAAGAAATCGTTTATTATGTGGTCGGGTAATGATCGACCTTCCTATTGTTAGTGTCCTAGACATGCCCAAGGTCTCTAACTCATGATTTGTGTGTGAATAAAATAAGTAAGTTTGCGGAAAGAACTTACATTGATTGTTTGAAGTTCAAAACTTTCTTTGATGTATGGAAGCTCCAAGCTTTATGTTGAGTGTTTCCAACCCAATGGTGAGTTTCCCTATCACCTTTATTTACTCTAAATGTGTTAGCAAGCTTGAAAATTTTACAACAAAACTTTCAATGAGAGAATGAGGCTCTCGTCCAAGGAGGAGGGAGAAGAAAGATTTTGTGTTTTCAACTTGTTACAAAAGTTGATGTGTGTTGGTTTTCCAAAAACCAAAAGTAAGTATATGAAAACTTGTTCAACACACTTTAGTTGTGTGAAAGATGGAATTAAATGAGCTCAACCACTTCCATCAACTTTTGACAAGTTGATGTAAGTCAAGTGGGTCCCACCACTTTGAAATTCAAAATTTGGTTGGCTTCTCCAACATACAACTAAGCTTTGGGCCCAGATTCGTTTAATCCGACTAAACGAATTTTCCTTTTGTAAATACTTAAATCCAATTTAATTAAATAATTATGCCTCGAAAAATTATTACGATAATCGCTTACGAATTCATTCCAAATTAATTTGTTCGCTTGAATTAAAATCCAATTTTAATTCCGTATTGAAATCCAATTTCAATTAATATACCCGATATATTATTTTAGCCCAAATAAATAAATTAAATAGTAAAATCCAATTTAACTATTAAATTTATCTTACCGATTAATTTCAAATTAATCACGTTCTCTCTTCTATACGAATTTAATCCCAGATAAATTTTTGCCATAATTAATCCCAAATTAATTTTCTCTCTCATAATTAATCTCAGATTAATTTTGTTCGAGTCAAATGTCATCGGTGAATCTTTGGGAAGCGACCCAAGAGATCATTGGATATGTTGGCAGTAAATACGGTCATCGGACTATCCGAACACGTGCGTACCACGTACCACGTTCTTACCGATTTACAAGACATTGTTGGCTTCTAACAAAGCATCATTCCTACCCAATTCTCTAGAAATATTCAACGAGGAATATATAATATGTATCAGGCATAATATATTATGTATTGCGTATTACGATCCAGTATCGAATGTCACATGCTCGGCCTGGGGCTAGAATTTTTTCTGCCCCCTACGAACCATATATCGGATCACTAGCAACTAGTCTCTATAATCGGATAATCATGACCTAGTCATACTATCCTGATAGCTGCAGTATTTAAGAGTACTAGTTATGTATCCCTGCGTGATCATCGTCTCCATATGACTGAAGTGATACTTACATCTTGACATCACACCCAATACACTACGATTCTCAATAAACCCAGAAGAGGCGTATATACAACATGTTAAAGCTCCGGACGACCTAAACCAAAGCGTACTGATTGTCGAAAATATTAGCGATGCAAGTCTCAGGTTAAGACCACATACACCTACCCTGATTCGAATTCCTGTAGACACATAGTCATACTACCAATGGGATTCCAAGGGGTTTATCCAGAGCGAAGCTGTTCCCGGTCCAACGGCTAATAGAACTTCCTATCACACTTGCATAAGTATCCAATACTTAAATATGTGAGAACTATGCTGTTAAGCTTCCATAACGCGCACAAGTGTAATACTAGTCTATTCCGCATTATCGATGTCCAGTCTCGATAATACTACGACTATTGATATTTAATGATTAAACTATTCGTGGATTAATACTGTCTCATATCTTATTAATCCGGAACTAATCATAAGGACTTTTATCATTTATATATATATCCAAGTAATTCAATTACAAAATGATAAAATAGCAATTTCCTTTGTCACATATTTATTTTGCATAAAAAACAATGTCTTTTATAAATAGTGATGTTATGGGTCATAATTGTCCAACAATCTCCCACTTAGCTCATAGCCAATCACTCAAGTATCTAACACCTGAACTATGTACATGTCGCTCAAACTTTTGCTGAGAAATAGCTTTCGTCAGCGAATCTGCAATGTTGTAATCTGAAGCGATCTTTTCGATCTTCACATCGCCACGATGTATGATCTCACGAATCAGATGGAAACATTGAAGTACATTCTTAGATTGTTGATGAGATCGCTGTTCTTTTAGCCTGCATTATAGCCCCGTTATTGTCACAATACAAAGGTACGGGCTCAGCTGTTAACGGAACTACTCCTAATCCAATTAGGAATTTACGGATCCAAACTACTTATTTTGCTGCCTCAGTTACAACAATATATTCTGCTTCTGTTGTTGAATCGGCAACAGTCTCTTGCTTGGAATATTTCCAGCTCACTGCTCCATTGTTCAAACAAAATATATACCCAGATTGCGACTCAGAGTCGTCTTTATCGGTTTGGAAACTTGCATCAGTGAACCTAGTCACCTCAAGTTCTCCATCTCCATAAACTAAGAAAGCATACTTAGTTCGTCTAAGAAACTTAAGGATGTTCTTACCAGCAATCCAGTGACCATCACCTGGATCGGCCTGATATCGACTGCACATGCTCAAAGCATACGAGACATCAGGTCGCGTACATATCATGGCATACATGATCGATCCGACTGCAGAAGCGAACAAGATCCGGCTCATGTTATCTCTCTCATCTTTAGTTTTATGACACATGTCCTTAGATAGAGAGACGTCGTGTGACACTGGAAGCAGCCCCATCTTAGACTGATCCATGTTGAATCTCTTCAACACTTTTTCCATGTACGAGATCTGGGAGAGTCCAAGCAGCTTTCTATATCTATCTCGATAGATCCTTATTCCCAGAATAAAGACTGCTTCTCTCAGATCTTTCATGGAGAATTTTAATGAAAGCAAAGCTTTCACCGATTGTAGCATGGGAATGTCATTGCCAAGAAGTAATACATCATCAACGTAAAGGACAATGAATGTCAGTGCGCTCCCACTAACCTTCTTATATACACAAGGATCATCTTCGTTTTGAATGAAACCATATTCTTTTATGATCTCATCAAAACGTTGGTTCCAAGAACGCGATGCATGCTTCAATCCATAAATGGATCGGTTTAACTTGCAAACCTTGTTTGCATGTTTTGGCACGACAAAACCGTCAGGCTGTTGCATATAAACATCCTCCAAAAGGTTTCCGTTAAGGAAAACGATTTTGACGTCCATCTGCCATATTTCATAATCGAAATATACAACAATAGCAAGCATTATCCGAATGGATTTAATCATGGCAACTGGTGAAAATGTTTCGTCGTAATCGATACCATGTCGTTGACGATACCCTTTCGCTACAAGCCTAGCTTTGTACATTTGTATGTTGCCATCCATGTCAGTCTTCCTCTTGAAAACCCATTTACAACCAATAGGCTTAACGCCTTCTGGTGCATCAACCAATATCCAAACTTGGTTGGTATACATGGAATCCATTTCGGACTTCATGGCTTCTTGCGATAAAGTGGAGTCGATACCTTGTTTCGCTTCCTCATACGTAGCCGGCTCATTATCCTCAGTGTTACATGAGGTGAGATCAGAAACCCATACCTCTCAGGTTGTTTTCTGACTCTCTCCAACCTACGCGGTTCTTGTGTATTAGAAGATTGTGGAACAGTCTCATCCCTGATGAACTGTTGGTGTTCCGAGAGGGGTTCGGTGCCAGGAACAGTATCACTTCGATTTTCATCGAGTTCTATTTTTCTCCCACTTACCACTGCATCTAGGAATTCCTTTTCGAGGAAAACCGCATGGAGAGCAAGAAATTTTTTTTCTCTTGTGGGTTGTAGAAGTAATATCCTTTGGTTTCCCTAGGATAACCTATAAATAGGCACTTATCCGATTTGGGTTCTAGTTTGGTACCATCCAAACGTTTAACATATTCCCAACATCCCCAAATCTTCAGGAATGAGAAACCTGGTTTCTTTCATGTCCATAATTCATATGGAGTCTGTCCAACAGGCTTTGACGGAACCTTATTCAAAATAAGTATTGCACTGTTCAATGCGTATCTCAGTGCGACTCATCATTGACCTTACCATGTCCAAAAAAGTTCGGTTTCTCCTTTCGGACACACCATTCAATTAAGGTGTTCCTGGAGGAGTCCACTGTGAAAGAATACCATATTCTTTCAAGTAATTGAGAAACTCATTACTTAAGTATTCTCCACCACGGTCCGACCGTAATGTTTTAATACTTTTGCCTGTCTGTTTTTCTACTTCGTGTCGAAACTCTTTGAATTTCTCAAAAGTTTTCGACTTGTGTCTCGTAAGATACACATAACCGTAACGCGATGCATCATCTGTAAAGGTTACGAAGTATTCATATCCACCTCTAGCCTGGCTAGACATGGGACCGCATATGTCACTATGAATGAGGGCTAACAGCTCGGTAGCACGTACACCTTTACCGCTAAAAGGCGTTTTAGGCATTTTACCTAATAAACAGGATTCACATACATCATATGAAGTAGGATCAAATCCGTCCAAGTATCCACTCTTCGAAAGTATGGATATACGAGTCTTGTTAATGTGTTCCAGACGAAAATGTCGTAAATAAGTTTCATATGTTTTACTCAATTTGAGCCTTTTGTTTGTTATGTTATATGTTTGAGATTCATTTGTATTCAAAATATAAAGACTATTATTAGCATCAGCTGTACATATATCAAAATCATCTTTATAAACAAAACACACAGTGTTCCGGAATACAAAGGTATACCTGCATTGGGTCAAACAAGATACAGAGATAATATTTCTAGTCAAACATGGTATATAATAACAGTCACCTAAATTAAGTACATGCCCCGAGGGCATATTCAAAATATAGGTGCCAACGACCAAAACGGCGACTCTAGTCCCATTTCCGACTCGAAGGTCGATCTCTCATGAAGCCAGTCTCCTGTTAATCTGCAGATCCTGCACATCAGTACATATATGAGTTCCACATCTACAATCAAAAGTCCAATTTTAAAACTAGAAGTAGACATGTTTATTTCAATAACAAACATACCTAAAGCCGGAGCCTTACCCGCCTTCACTTCCTTCATGTGCGCCTTGTACTCACGGTAGTCACGCTTCCAGTGACCCCGTTTGCCACATTGTAGGTAGTCATCTTGGGATTTGTCCTTAGTCTTCCCAGAAGACTGCGATGATTTGTCATTGCCCTTTCTTTTCTTCTTATTCTTCACACCTCCAGAAGCCTTCAGCCAAGCATTGGCCTTGAGAGATGTCGAAGTAAGATGCGCCTCACATTTCTTGCCCTTTAGAAGATCTGGCTCTGCCTCTTTGAGCATAGCCATCAACTCTCCAAGAGTCTTTTCTTGGTTCATCATAATATAGTTCATGATGAACCCGCCCCAGCAGTCGGGCAGAGACTGTAAGATCAAATCTACATAAGTCTCGGCCTTGAAGGTTATGCCTAGCTGACCTAGCTATTCGATGTCAGCAATCATTGCGACACATAGTGCTCGACAGATGTACCATCTGACATACGCGAGCGGAAGAGCTTCTTCTGCAATTCATACTTCTGAGATCTAAGGTTAGATCTGTGAATGTCCTTCAATTTCAACATCATGTTATAAGGATCCAATCCTTTGTTCTGACAACGAAATTGATGGGTCATTGCAGCAAGCATGACAGATTGAGCGGTAAAGTTATCATCTTGATGAGTCTTCCAAAGCTCATGATCAACTACCCGCTCATATCCGGGCTCAGGCCCGAGAGGTCTGTCTATAATATAGAGTAACTTCTCGGCACCCAGGACAATCTTGAGATTAATCTCCCAATCTGGAAATTGGAGCCGTTAAAGACATTATCGCCCATGACGATGTCCCTAACGCTAATCTTTCCAGCCATCTCGATTACAATAGTCCAACTATTCAATCAACGATATCGGGTACACTTAAAATGTAATGGTTACTATAGTCCAACTATATAACCAACTACAAGTGGAGTAGTGTCTTGTACAGTCTAACTGTTCAAAGAAAGCAATAAAACAAATATTAGTCCATCTAATATATTTTTAACGACGATAAATAAAATAAAAGAGCGCGTATCCGTAAGTATTAAACGAAATTACAAATTTAATACTAGCCTCCCACTATTTTTCGACGAGCCTCTAACCCTCTGTTGAGTACTCTGGAAACCCAGTTTCCAAGTGGGCTAGGATCTCGTAAAATAACTCACAACCTTGACTTTGGCCAACAAACTGTATGAAACTTAACTAGGTAGATCTCTAAGATCATTTGGATCTCATCCAATTCCTAGAACCGGTAGGTGGACCTCCAAGTCCAAGATATATATGTAATATATATTTCCTAATATTTTCCTCTGAATCAACTAAGCCTTGGCTTTGGCTCAACAAGCTTAATGATTCCAGTTAAGCGTGACCCATTGACAATGGGAAAACTTCGTAATCCATGTCGATGTATAGAAGTGACCTTGACTTTGGCCAACAAGTCACAATTGCCCAAGACATGTGATATATAACAAAGCCTTTGTGGTTCAAACACATCCGTGATGGACAATGATCTTGACTTTGGCCAACAAATCAAAGTCAATCTTTGATCTTGAGAAAGAACCACTCAATGGAAGGAAAAACGCTTAATATTGAAATAAGGGTTTTTTTTTCGTAAATTGGCAACCAATTTATTATCTTTGATTAGGTCTCATCATACACCCTTAAACATGCATTCTAAAAGCATAATAAGGCGCGAATAAATTAATAATGATATGCGGATGGATATATAACAAAATTTGTTCCTAGAACAAATCACTTCATTTCCTCTCACCTGCTAGCATTTTACATACTTCTACCCAATTACATAATACATTAAAGAAACCTCATTTACATTGAGGGGAATTGGTGAGAAGAGAATTACAAAGAGATAAGGAGGCGAAAGGCTGGACACGCAGGTCCAATTTAATAAATAAGTACCATACTTACAATAATTTCCAAAATTGCCCCCATCCTTCTAATATCCATTCGATATACATTATTCATACAAATACATCCAAGTATTCACACAAAGCATGCTATCAATCAATCTATTCCAATTAATTAATCTTTGATTAATGACCATCCAATATTCATACAACGATTTGATTTGCACGAGTCCAACTCATTATGAATAAATACTCAAAGTACATATTCTTCAATTATATCGAACTACAATTTTAAATCCAATTTAAATTGTATCCAATACTAATTCATAATTAATTCCAAATTAAATAATTATACTTATTTTTGTGTCTTAAAGACTTGGATTCCAAATCCAATCTAAATGGGTCTAAAAGGCCCAATTAGCATCCAATACTATTCAATTAAAGTCCAATGGGCTTTCAATTAATTCTTTAGGCATGGGCTTTGGCCATAATGGATCAAACCCAAAATGCCAAGGCCCAAATATGAATCACCCTATGCCAAAAATCAATTTAGGCCCATTAGGCCCAATTAAAATTTAAAGGCCCAAAAGTCATATTTTGACTTTATGGAAATGGTTTTAGGCCCAATTGGATCCAACCCAATTGTCCAAAACCAAACGTGGTCCAACCAAGCCCATTAGCCTAAATATAACAAATTAGCCCAATCCAATTTTAAAGACTAATTTATATTAACATAATATTCTAAATATCACATTAATTCAATTAAAGTGTAATTAACACAATTAATCTATTAATCTAATAATTCCAAAATATTAATTAATCAAATTAATCATGCTTTAATTATCCAATTCATGTCCAACACAAATTGAAGTAAAATCAATTTATTCCAACATGCTATAACTCACGGCAATGGGCATAAATAATATCCAATTTTGATTTCAATCTAATTAAATCAACAATCAATATTCATTTCATGCATTAAACTCATCCAATAATCTAAATCAAAAATTACCATGAGTGTTCCAAGGATTCATGCATTCGGCCATGTGGAGGAGTTTGGGGAAAAATTAATCTAATCAATTTTCTCAAATCCTATGATGCACAAATCCAACCAAGCACAAAATCCCCAAATAAAGTCCATAAACCCTAAACTCAAATCATGCTTAAATATGGCTCAAGATACCATTGTTAGTGTCCTAGACATGCCCAAGGTCTCTAACTCATGATTTGTGTGTGAATAGAATAAGTAAGTTTACGGAAAGAACTTACATTGATTGTTTGAAGTTCAAAACTTTCTTTGATGTATGGAAGCTCCAAGCTTTATGTTGAGTGTTTCCAACCCAATGATGAGTTTCCCTATCACCTTGATTTACTCTAAATGCGCTAGCAAGCTTGAAAATTTTGCAACAAAACTTTCAATGAGAGAAGGAGGCTATCGGCCAAGGAGGATGGAGAAGAGAGATTTTGTGTTTTCAAGTTATTAAAAAAGTTTATGTGTGTTGGTTTTCCAAAAACCAAAAGTAAGTATATGAAAACTTGTTCAACACACTTTAGTTGTGTGAAAGATGGAATTAAATAAGCTCAACCACTTCCATCAACTTTTGACAAGTTGATGTAAGTTAAGTGAGTCCCAACACTTTGAAATTCAAAATTTGGTTGGCTTCTCCAACACACAACTAAGCTTTGGGCCCAGATTCGTTTAATCCGACTAAACAAATTTTCCATTGCTAAATAATTAAATCTAATTTAATTAAATAATTATGCCTCGCAAAATTATTACGATAATCGCTTACAAATTAATTCCAAATTAATCGTTCGCTTGAATTAAAATCCAATTTTAATTACGTATTGAAATCCAATTTCAATTAATATATCTGATATATTATTTTAGCCCAAATAAATAAATTAAATAGTAAAATCTAATTTAACTATTAAATTTATCTTACCGATTAATTCCAAATTAATCGCGTTCTCTCTTATATATGAATTTAATCCCAGATAAATTCTTGCAATAATTAATCCCAGATTAATTTTCTCTCCCATAATTAATCCAGATTAATTTTGTTCGAGTCAAATGTCATCGGTGAATCTTTGGGAAGCAACCCAAGAGATCCATGGATATGTTGGCAGTAAATACGGTCATCGGACTATCGAAACACGTGCGTACCCCGTACCACGTTTTTATCGATTTACAAGACATGGTTGGCTTCTAGCAAAGCACCATGCCTACCCAATTCTCCAGAAATATTCAACGAGGAATATATAATCTGTATCAGGCATAATATACTATGTATTGCGTATTACAATCCAGTATCGGATGTCACATGCTAGGCCTGGGGCTAGAATTGTGTTTGTCCCGTACGAAGCATATATCGGATCACTAGCAACTAGTCTCTATAATCAGATAATAATGACCTAGTCATACTATCCCGATAGTTGCAGCATTTAAGAGTACTAGTTCTGTATCACTGCATGATCATCGTCTCCATATGACTGAAGTGATACTTCTATCTTGACATCATACCCAATACACTACGATTCTAAATAAACCCAGAAGAGGTGTACACAGAACCTGTTAAAGCTCCGGACGACCAAAACCAAAGCGTACTGATTGTCGCAAGTATTAGCGATGCAAGTCTCAGGTTAAGACAACATACACCAACCCTGATTCGGATTCCCATAGACACATAGTCATACTACCAATGGGATTCCGAGGGTTCTATCCAGAGCGAAGCTGTTCCCGATCCAACGGCTAACAGAACCTCATATCACACTTGCATAAGTATCCAATACATAAATATATGAGAAATATGCCGTTAAGTTTCCATAACGCGCACAAGTGTAATACTAGTCTATTTTGCATTATCGATGTTCAGTCTCGATAATACTACGACTATAGATATTTAATGATTAAACCATTCGTGGATTAATACTCTCTCATATCTTATTAATCTGGAACTAATCATAAGGGCTTTTATCATTTATATATATCCAAGTAATCCAATTACAAAATGATAAAATATCAATTTCATTTGTCATATAGTAAATTTGTACAAAAACACAATGTCTTTTACAAATAGTGATGCCATGGGTCATAATTGTCCCATACCTATCTATCAAGCTCAGCTTACCGACCTCTTACAAGTTCACTCTTACACTTAAGCTTTTTCCTCTCTATTACAAGTGAATAATGAAATAGAAATCACTAACCCTTTACAATGAGTTCTCAATCCCTTTAAATATTATGGAAACTTCTAGTAGTACACCAATCTCATGATGTCAGTCACGTGAATCTACCATTAATGTGAGGGCTTTCTTCCCCAATTGCTCTGCCGAAAGTAGCTCTGCCACCTGATATCTCATTAAACCATGCCGTTTTTTGCCACTGTCACACGCTACCTCACAAAGTCGTTCTGTACATGTGATAGTGTGTACTAGAAGAGAAGCCGGTGACCTGTTCTAGTCACGTCAAAGCTCTTTGAAAGGTGCAAGTTCCCATATAAGGCTTACATCATATTTACTTGACCATACCACTAACACCCCGACCCGACCAATTGGGTCGGGCAACTGAAACAACTATCAGTCTGTCTTACTGTGCTACTAGGTCGGGTTGTCTCTGAGGCATTCACTCTGCTTTTCTCTTCTGAACGTATTCACTCCTCGGGTCGATTAACAAATATGAACCGACCCTGACCTCTTAGCTGGACTTGCGTCTATGTTTCTTGGGCTCGGGCCATTGAACTTTGGGAGTGGAAATCTCTTCTATACCCTTACTCGAGATTCTAACCTTTGGGGGGTGAAAACCACCATCAACATCTGTCATCTAGTTCTCGGTATCAACAAGTAAGCGAGTTGGTGCCGAGAACTATAAAAATGATGGTGGTTTAAGAAGCCGTAGACTGATCTGGCATCCTCAGGTTCAAACATTCATGGACACCCCATACCGCTCCAACTCATAACGGGTATCACAACTGCAAGCCTCAGTGCTTTCGGTGAATAAAACCATAGCAGGTCTATAGCCTTGATCTAGCATTTATGCCTCTGATCCATAACTTGATCATCTCTCCTACTAAGCCTTCTCTGACTGAAAAAGGTTGACACGGACCTAGTCGTTCAATCCTTTTAGCTTTGCATAAAGAAGCTCATCTTATGCTTCCTCGGGTATGCATGCTCTCGCCATGCTACTAACTCGGAAGGAAATGATCTGCAGAGTCCTGCAAAACAGAACAAAACCACAAGGGAACATTCACCTCCTCGTGTGAACCCTAATTGCGATAATACACAGTAATAGAACCTCGGCGGGACACAACCTAGACCTGAGTTGATGTAATAACTTGGCCACAAGGGAATGTTCCTCATTTTGCCAACAAACATGGTGAGGCCTCGGTGGGACGTAGCCAGACTCCAATCCAATAATCTCATAGTGCCATTGGAGGAACGAATGCAGCCCCGAGCTAATAATTTAAAGGGGCCTTAGTGGAACGAATGCAACCCCGGTCCAAAAATTTAAAAGGGCCTCGGCGAAACGAATGCAGCCCCGAGCAATAAAATTTAAAGGGGCCTCGGCGGAACGAATGCAACCCCGATCTAAAAATTTAAAAGGGCCTCGGTGAAACGAATGCAGCCCCGAGCCAATAATTTAAAGGGGCCTCGGTAGAACGAATGCATGCCCGAGCCTACAAACACAAAGTGGCCCCGGCGGTACAAAAATAGACCCGAGCCAACAAACTGAAAGTAGCCTCGACGGAACGAATGCAGTCCCGAGCCTACAAACTCAAAGTGGCATCAGCGGTACAAAAGTATACCTGAGCCAACAAACTGAAAGTGGCCACAGCGGAACGAATCCAGTCCTGAGCCATAGTAAGTGAAGGTGGCCTCGGCGGAACGAATGCAGCCCCGAGCCATACTAACTGAAATTGGGCTTGGCGAAATGAATGTAGCCCTAAGCCATTAAACACACATAATAAACAAGCATGTATAAAAAAAATTATCTGATAAAGAAAATTTTTTACTCATATTCTTGGGATCTATTACTCATCTTACAACTCTTTGTGGGTCATTTTAAGAGAAGCTCTATTGAAAATATCCCCTCAGCAATCCAAGTACCCGATCTGACGACATTCACTATCAATGCTAGTCGACCTTCGTAGCTACTTGGTCTATGTACTCATTCAGATAGCCGTTTTTTACCAAATTTTCCACTTGTTGCCGCATGTCTTGACATATGTTCGTGGCATATCCCTTTGCATTATAATGCAAACAATAAGCCATGTGGTTTTCCTTCTCAATCGAAAACCTCCTCAGGTCGGGCTCAGTCAATAAACCTTTATCCCAGATTTCCCGAATTATCTGGGCCAGAGATCTGTTTAGGGAGTGTACAATATCCCCCCGGTGATATAGTTGACCTAGACAAGCGGCCTCATGTATTGAACTTGATTATTCTGAGGTGTCAGCCTGAGTTTCTTTTGCCTCGGGACTGGTCTCCCCACATCTCTGCCCAAATCTCGTTGACTATATGGCCTGAGTACTTTGGTCTTCTGGGTGCCCACTCCTAAGGAAATCTTCTCATCTTCCTCCAATAGCAGAAAAACTTCCTTGACTGCTCCAAAGCTGCGACATAGTCCGATATCTCTTGGATCCTCAAGTGGTACCATAATCTCTCGACCTTGAGAGCTCCCTTAAAACTCTCTAAGGCCTATGGGGACTCGTATGCCCCGACCTCCAGTACAAGGCTATGATACCTGTCAATAAAGATTTTGAGGGGCTCGTCATCCCTCTGCTTTATAATCCCTAATGAACTCATCATCTTCCTGGGTACACATGCTAATTTGAAGTATCGTACAAAGGATTTCCTCATTTGCTTGAAGTTACTGATACTTATCGGGGTCAAGTTCCTAAACAATAGACTGGCTGACCCGCCCATGGTTAAAGAGAACACATTGCATATGGCATCTTCGGCCATTCCCTGGATTTCCATCAACAAAATGAACTTCTCAACATGAGATCTGGGGTCCGTGCTTCCTTTGTAAACATCCATGGAGCCATAGTGAATCTCCTTGGAAATCCCATCGTACCTCCGTGAAAGAGACGTCATCCTTATGGCTTGTTCACCCATTAGTCCGTCTTTTATATTTTCTTTCTATTTTTCCATCTCCTTCCGAAACCAGCTCTTCATCCGATATTCGGAGCTGTCATGCTCCCGACCTCGGGTTTCCCAGTGTCTTCCACTCCTAGCACGGTGTCCTCCGTAGATGGGGACTACATGCCCTTCCCCTTGATACCGCCTGAGCCGCTCTCCGTGAAGCATGGACTGTTGCTGGAAGACTTTGGCGTCTGCCTACCTTCCTATTCTTCCCATAACTCCCCCATTGGTAAGGCTCCAATAACCCTATTTCCTCTTGCTATCTCTTCTTTTCTTTGGTTCGAGGTCGCTCCCCCTCTTTCACCAGTTTTCTCTTCTAACTTCTCCAACATAGTCTTCATGAAGACTTGAGTTGATTCTCTCTCCTTCCGAGCTTCTTCCCTTTCATTCTGGATGGCTTCTTCTATTTTCTCCATCCACTACGTCGTCGAAGCCTCTGAAGATCTATGGTTCATGTCTCCTGCCATCGTCTCAATGTGTTTGCTGCTTTTAGTACCATTCCCTACAGATGGCGCCAACTGTTGACGACTGATTTTCATTCCAGGGGTAATTCGGGAAAATCACTCATCGAACAATCTTCCCTCAACTATGAATTTTTTTGGTTTGAGGACCAAATGTAAACTTAGAAAAAGATGGACAAAACATAGACAAAACAGAAGGTTAACGTGGTTCGACGAAATGGATCCAACCTACTTCCACGGGCACAAGGGAAAAGAAAGATTTTATTACGTGGTTGGGTAGTGATTGACCTGCCTATCTCCCAAGCTCAGCTGACCGACCTCTAACAAGCCCACTTTTACACTTAAGCTTTTTCCTCTCTATTACAAGTGAAGAATGAAATAGAAATCACCAACCCTTTACAATGAGTTCTCAATCCCTTTATATACTAGGGCAAATTCTACTATTACACCAACCTCAAGACGTTAGCCACGTGAATCTACCATTAATGCGATGGCTCTCTTCCCCATCTGCTCTGCCGAAAGTAGCTCTGCCACCTAACATCTCATTAAACCACGCCTCTGTTGGGTTTTCTAGGTCAAACCAAGATCAAATTAAGCAAGAATCATGTGAATACAACACAGTAAGAATGCGGAAAATACTCACTTTGATCGGATTTTGGATGCGTTGAACACAAAAAAATTTCCTCCTTGATGAATTCGGCCAAGCCCTTTGTGTTGATCTTCAAGCTCCAAGCTTTGAGTGTTGATTCCAAGCTCAAGGATTGGTTTCCCTATCACCTTTGAATGACTCATTGTGTGTGCTAGCACTTGTGATTTTTGATTAGGAGATGAACCCTTGGTTCACGCCCAAAATGGAGAAAAAGATAGGGCCATTTTCGGCCTTGGAGAGGAATTAGAAAATGGCATGAAACTCACGCCCAAGTGAGGAGTTGGGAGAGAGAGAGTTGTTTTGTGTATATTGTATAATTGATTTCAAAAAACAATTATCATATACCAAAACCAAACTTTTGGTATTAGTCATTCCAAAATGACAAAGAGTGTTTTTCAAGTTACCATCAAATCCAACTACTTCCATCAACCAAAAAGTGAGGAGATAAACTAGGTGATGTGACTTGTGCGGGCCCCACTTTAATTCAAAATCCGAGTGGGCCCGCAAACACTTTCCGTGGTCGGGTTCGTTATTCCGAATTAACAAATTTTCGTTTCGACGTAATTAAATCAAATTTAATTAAATAATTATGCCTAGTAAAATCACTATTCACATCGCTCGCGAATTAATTCTAAATTAATTCGTTTGCCCGAATTAAAATCTAATTTTAATTCCATTATGAAATCTAATTTCATTTAATATATCGAATATATTATTTTATCGATTAATTCCAAATTAATCGTTCTCTCTCTTCTAATAGTATTTTATCCCAAATAAAATTTCTCTGTAATTAATCCTAGATTAATTTTCTCTCTCATCTAATTAATCCCAGACTAATTATGTTCGATTCATACATCATCGGTGAATCTTCTGGAAGCGACCAATGAGATCCCTGGATATGTTGGCAGTAAATCCGGTCATCGGAATATCCGAATACGTGCGTACCTAATACCACGTTCTTACCGATTTACAAGACATGGTTGGCTTCTAGCAAAGCACCGTGCCTAACCAATTCTCCAGACATCATAGGTCGATCTCAACTGAAGTCAGTTTCCTGCTAATCAGTAGATTATGCACATCAGTACAAATTTATGTACCACATCTAGTATCAAAAATCCAATTTTGAAACTAATAGTGAATAAGTTTATGACAAACATGCTTGAAGCCGGAGCCTTGCCCCGCCTTCACTTCCTTCATGTTTGCATTGTCCATACGGCAGTCACGCATCCAGTGACCTCGTTTGCCACAGTTTAGGCAGACATCTTGGTATATGTCCTTTGTCTTCCTAGAAGACTGAGATGATTTTGTCTTTTCCCCTTTTAGAAGCTCTGGCTCTGCCTCTTTGAGCATATCCATCAACTCTCCAAGAGTTAACTCTTGGTTCATAATGAACCTGCCTCAGCTTTCGGGTAGAGACTATAAGATCAAATCTTTGGTAGTCTCGGCCACGTAGGTAATGCCCAGCTAACCTAGCTGATCGATGTCAGCAATCATCTGCGACACTTAGTGCTCGACAGATGTACCCTCTGACATACGTGAGCGAAAGAGCTTCTTTTTCAATTCGTACTTCTAAGATCTAAGAATAGATCTATGAAGATCCTTTAATTTCAACATCATGGTATAAGTATCTAATCCTTAATTCTGACGACGGAATTAAAGAGTCATTGCGGTAAGCATAATGGATTGAGCACTAAAGTTATCATTACATGAATCTTCCAAAGTTCATGTTCTGCTATTTGCTCAACTTCGGGCTTAGGCCCGAGATGTCACTCTACGAAATAAAATAACTTCTCAGTTCCTAGGACTATCATGAGGTTCTATTCCCATTCTGAAAATTAAAGCCGTTTAAAGACATTTTCACCCAGGATTATGTTTTAAACGCTAATCTTTCATTTATCTTGATTCCAATAGTCCAACTATCCAATCAACGATTTCGGGTACAATTGAATATAATGATTACTATAGTCTAACTATATAATCAACTATAATTTGATTGGTTAAATTCAAATATATTTGATTACTATAATCCAATTACATAATCAACTACAATTGAAGTAGTTTTAATACAGTCCAACTGTTTAATTTAAAACAACGATTAAATATTAGTCCAACTAATATATTTATAAATAATGACGAAAAAATGAAATGAACGCGTATTGGCAAGTATCTAAACAAAATTGCATATTTAATACTTGCCTCCCACTATTTTTTTTTTCAGCGAGCCTCTAACCCTTTGTTGAGTACTCGGGAAACCTAGTTTCCTAGTGGGCTAGGATCCCGTTAAATAACACACAACCTTGATTTTGGCCAACAAGCTGTATGATATTTAACTAGGTAGATCTCTAAGATCAATTGGATCCCATCCAATTCCTAGATCCAGTAGGTGGAAATCCAAGTCCGAAACATATATCTTATATATGCCAATATATCCAATATATTCCCTAACCTTTTTCCTCTGAATCAACTAAGCCTTGGCTTTGGCACAACAAGCTTAATGATTCCAGTTAAGCGGGACCCATTGACTTTGGAAAGCTTCGTAATCGATGTCGATGGACAAGAAGCGATCTTGACTTTGGCCAACAAATCACAACTTGGACAAGACATGCGATATGGAACAAAGCCTTCATGATTCAAACACATCTATGATGGAAAAATGTCTTGACTTTTGACAACAAACCAGTGCCAATCTTGGATCTTGAGAATGAATCATTCAATGGCAGGAAAGCGCTTAATATTTATTGAGGGTTTTTCGCGTAATTGGCAACCAATTAATTATCTTTGATTAGGTCTCATCATACACCCTTAAGCATGCATTCTAAAAGCATAATAAGGCGCAATAAATAAATTAATAATGATATGTGGATGGATATATAAAACATTTTGTTCCTAGAACAAATCTCTCCCTTTCCTCTCTCCCTCTAGCACAAATCTTACTTCTACCCAATTACATAACACTTCTAAAGAAACCTCATTTACATTGAGGGGAATAGGTGAGAAGAGAAATACAAACAATCAAGAGGTAATAGGCTGGACACGCAGGTCCAATTTAATAAATTCTAAATTTATTACAATAATTTTCCAAATTGCCCTCACCCATCTAATATATATCCGATATACATTATTCATACATCACATCCATGTATTCACACAAAGCATGTTATCAATCAATCTAATCCATTAATTGATCTTTAATTAATGACCATCCAATATTCAAACAACGATTTGATTTGCGCGAGTCCAACTCGTTTAAGAATAAGTACTCAAAGTACGAATTTTTGAATTATATCAAACTAAAATATTAAATCCAATTTAATTTGTATTCAATACTAATTCACATTTAATTCCAAATTAATAATTACACTTTAAATGTGTATTTACGACTTAGATTCCAAATCTAATCTAAATGGGTCTCAAAGCCCAATTAACATCCAATGTCATTTAATTAAAGTCCAATGGGCTTTCAATTAATTTATAAGGCATGGACTTTGGCAACCAAAGCCCAATAAGGAATCACCCTTTGCCACAAATTTAATTTTGGCCCATTAGGCCCAATTAAATTATAAAGGCCCAATTATCATATTTGGACTTTATGGAAATGGTTTTAGGCCCAATTGGATCCAACCAATTATCCTAAACCAAACTTGGCCCAACCAAGCCCATTACGCCCAAATACAACATTTTAGCCCAATTCCAAATGAAGCCCAATTAATTAAATTCTAATATTCCAAATTTCACAATTTAATTAATTAAAGTGTATTAGCCATAATTAATTAGTTAAATTAATATTTCCAAAACACCAATTACACTAATTAATCATGCTTTAATTAACCAACTTATGTCCAACACAAATTGAAGCAAAATCAATTCTAACATGCTTCCTAAGCTCTCGGTAATATGGTGATTTTTATATCAATTTTGATTTCAATCCAATTAAATCACAAACTAATATATCCCATGCATTTTAAACTTATCCAATTGTCTAAAATTCAAAAATCACCAAGAGCTAGGGTTCCAAGTCATTCGGCCAAGCATAAGGAATTTGGGGAAATTTTATCCAATTCAATTTCTCAATTCCTAAGATGCACAAATCTAATTTAACATCATCCAAGCTCAACCAAATCACCAATTTGAAGAAATCATGCTCAAATCACATAATCCCAAATTAAAGTTTAAGAACCCTAAATTCAATTTCATGCTCAATTATGGCTCTGATACCATTGTTGGGTTTTCTAGGTCAAACCAAGATCAAATTAAGCAAGAAATCATGTGAATAAAACAAAGTAAGAATGCGGAAAATACTCATTTTGATCGGATTTTGGATGCGTTGAACACAAAAAAATTTCCTCCTTGATGAATTCGGCCAAGCCCTTTGTGTTGATCTTCAAGCTCCAAGCTTTGAGTGTTGATTCCAAGCTCAAGGATTGGTTTCCCTATCACCTTTGAATGACTCCTTGTGTGTGCTAGCACTTGTTATTTTTGAATCAAAAATCAAATGAGATGAACCCTAGGGTCACGCCCAAAATGGAGAAAAAAATAGGGCATTTTCGGCATTGGAGATGAATTAGAGAATGGCATGAAACTCACGCCCAAGTGAGGAGTTGGGAGAGAGAGAGTTGTTTTGTGTATATTGTATAATTGATTTCAAAAAACAATTATCATATACCAAAACCAAACTTTTGGTATTAGTCATTCCAAAATGACAAAGAGTGTTTTTCAAGTTACCATCAAATCCAACTACTTCCATCAACCAAAAGGTGATAAGATAGACTAGGTGATGTGCCTTGTGTGGGCCCCACTTTAATTCAAAATCTGAGTGGGCCCACAAACACTTTCCGGGGTCAGGTTCGTTAATTCTGAATTAACGAATTTTCGTTGCGATGTAATTAAATCAAATTTAATTAAATAATTATGCCTAGCAAAATTACTATTCACGTCGCTCGCGAATTAATTCTAAATTAATTCGTTTGCCCAAATTAAAATCTAATTTTAATTCCGTTATGAAATCTAATTTCATTTAATATATCGAATATATTATTTTATCGATTAATTCCAAATTAATCGTTCTCTCTCTTCTAATAGTATTTTATCCCAGATAAAATTTCTCTGTAATTAATCCTAGATTAATTTTCTCTCTCATCTAATTAATCTCAGATTAATTATTTTCGAGTCATACGTCATCGGTGAATCTTCGGGAAGCGACCAATGAGATCCATGGATATGTTGGCAGTAAATCCGGTCATCGGAATATCCAAATACGTGCGTACCTGATACCACGTTCTTACCGATTTACAAGACATGGTTGGCTTCTAGCAAAGCACCGTGCCTACCAAATTCTCCAGAAATATTCTTTTAAGGAATATGTAATATGTGTCAGGCGTAGTATACGTAGTATTGCGTATTACGATCCAGTATCGGATGTCACATGTAAGGCCTGGGGCTGGAATTGTGTCTGCCCCGTACGAAGCATATATCAGATCTCTGGTAACTAGTCTCTATAATCGGATAAACATGACCTAGTCATATTATCCTGATGACTGCAGTACTAAAGAATACTAGTTTTGTATCATGCGTGATCATCATCTCCATGTTCTGTACAAATAGTGATGCTATGGGTCATAATTGTCCAACAGCCGCTTTTGGCCACTATCACAGGCTACCTAACAGAGCCAGCCTGTAACCTATCAACTCTCATGTGATATTATGCACAAGAAGAGAAGTCGATGACCTGCTCTGGTCACGTTAGAGCCCTTTGGAAGGTGCAAGTTAACATGTATGGCTTACGTCATCTTGACTTGACCATACTACTAACACCCCGAACCGACCAAGTCGGTCGGGCAACTGAAACAACTATCAGCCTGCCCTACTGTGCTACCAGGTCAGGTCGTCTCTGAGGCCTTGACTCTTCTTTGCTCTTCTGAACATCTTCACTATTAGGGTTGGTGCTTGGAGCGCCAATCAGGATCGTATTTATGTCTGATTCATGAATATAAGCAATACCTTTTTCCATAATATTACTTAATTATGGTAGCACCTCTTGTATTTTATTATGTATATTCGATCTAATTCATTAAATTGAAACTAAATCATATTTAGTGATATATATATATATATATTAGACAAAGACCCGATAATATATAATGTAGTGCGCAATTAAAACGTAGCTTGTAATTGACATTGGGAAGCCTCGCTACTAGAAATATATTATCAAATTAAGTTCCAGGTCAAGATTTACTGACACGGGTCGGTTAATAAAATCCACTGAGACCAGTACATGTCGTATATCAGACTTGGTTCGATGGTTTATCTCAATGAACCATGAGTCTCGGGAGACTCGTATAGATATGAAGGTGTTTATTTGATAAACACTGAACGACCCACCGAAGATTAACTAATAGATGGTACACCAACATCAATAGGAATCTTCTTGGGTTGAGTAGTATAGTGATTCTTTGACTTGAGATACCATTGTGGATATATGAGTTATCCTCCACACTTAGATGACAGTCACGTCATCGATCTATTAAGATCAGACCTACACTCGTTCGTTAGGTATGGACTCATGCTCATGTTATCCTGTGTGTATCATGATAGGATCCGTCAGTCCTGTGTACATGGCATATGTGTCCATTATATGATTAGTAGTCTGTTAAATCCATGGCTGTGGTATACTTCGGAAGTAAGTTCCAAATGTTATTTAGAAGATTGCTAATAGATACGTCGACACGATTATACCTATAGAGATTTGACGTTCATATCTATATCTTTGGGTTAATCTGGATACCTGTGACATAGGGATTATACGTATGCAATGACCTCGACATGTATGATTCAGCGAGTTTATCTGTGGTCGTCATAATTTACGGGGGGTGAATTATGGACACGAAATTGGATTTTGTGACGGAGATGCCTGAATCTAGAAAGTCTCACTAATGAAATATACTCGTAAAGTACTATGGCAACTGTTATGAATAAAACTGATTATTTATAACTCGTTTAATGATTAAACGAAAAATACATGCAATCGGGACCTAACGGTCATTTTCGATTTAATGTGTATTTGTATTTAATACTTTATTTTATTAAATACACATTAATAAAATATCAATTTGTGATATTTGACATATATCATTAATATATGTATTTGTGATATTTAATGTAAATATAATACATATATTTAAATATTTATATTTATTATTTAATTATATAATTATATAATTGTTAAATAATTAAATTAATTAATAAACTAAATATCTTTTGCTATGATTATGATTAGGAAATGGCATGATATTATTGGTTCACTTGTAAAGTTAACTTTATGATAAAGGTTATCATTTGATACAGGTTAACTAATAAAGTATTTTCATTTAATGTTTGAAACAAAAATTGAAAAAAAATATCATGATATTTCCTTCTACTAGTTTCGGCCATGTGTGTATTTTAACAAAAGGGTTTTGTTTTTCATTTCACACAATAACACAAGTTAAAATAGTTTTACTAAGTTAAAAGTTTGAGAGAAAGCCTTGAAGGAGAAAAGAAAAGCTTAAGGAAAAAAGGTATTTTTGTAAGTATTTTCTCATTTCCTTCAACTTGAAAATTATTTCCATGTTTCTAAGCTTCAACATGTGTTGCTTAGAATTTTCTCTAATCTTTAATTATGTAAATTAATTGATTGGAAACTTGTTTGAAAGATGTTGCATGTATGTATGAACAAAGCATGCTTGAAATTTGTTATTAAGCATTCTAATGATTAATTAGTAATCAAGTTGTCATTCTAGAGTTGTTTAGCCATTCATAATTAACCTAGAATTGTTCTTGAGTTGTTTCATGATGGTGAGACTTGATTGGTGTGGTATTGGATTGATTAAAGTATTGAATTTGTTTAATTTGGTTTAATTTGCCAATTTATGGAAATTGCAAAATTAGGGTTCATAACCCTTTCCAAATTTGGGGCTTTTCATATATATGATTTAATTTGATGTATATATGATATATATCAATTTGGGATTGATTGAATTTGATCTTGATGTGCTTTGAACCAAAAAGGACAAAATTGCAAATCCTGGAAAATCTTGGGTCTTTTCGGCAATTTCAGAAAAAAAAAATGGAAATTTTATTGCAAATTATATTTTCATGTATTAGACATGTATAAATCATTTTGTGATTGATTTGGAATCACTTAAATATGTATTTGACAATTTAGGACTAAAATGATCAAAATACAAAGTTTAGGGGTCTCACGACAATTAATTATAAATATGATTTTTAAGATAAAAATTTAGTTTATATTTATTGATTAATTAGAATAAATTCGTTTATTTTAATTTCCCAAGAAAAATATTTATCGAAAATTGTTTTGGAGTGAAAATATGCGAAAACGGTGAAAAATGGCGTTACCGAGTAACGGCTACCCAAATAGTGAACTGGGCACTGTTCGGGCAGCCCACGAACTGTCCAAATATTTTTGGGGCTGACCTGGGCTGTCCCCATATGCATTGATCGATCGGTTCGGCCGAAAATGCGTTTTATGCTATTTTACGGAAAAACATTTTCGCAAAGGTTTCGCGATGTTTCTATATTATTTATGTCGTTTTATGATATAGAATAAATTTGTTTAGGTGAAATATGAATGAATTATCAATATTGGATACTGAATAATTTATTCGTAAGTTTAAAAATTTTAAACTATGATTTCGCCTGAACCGCGCTCCTTCCGCTGCACCTCCCTGATATGACCCCAACTAAATGGTATCATAGCGGGTCTGATTCTGTACCCCTGATATGATTAGCCCTTTAAATTTGATATTTAATCTAATCTTTACTTTTTAAATGCATTTATTTGTTTAATTTGACTAAATAATGTGAAATACATCTTTTCGGAAAATCCCTGTTAAATAAGGTTTTAGAAAGTGACTAGTATTAGGAATACTTGTTTCTTCGTCCGCCTTGTCAATACGGATGTAAATATTTTCATGATGTTATGGCTGTAACGTGCCAAAGCTATGCAGTTATGGTTGAAGTTAGTTCATTTGCGCCGGTAGAACTTATATGATAAGAGACAACTTCAAGTGAAAGTCGAAATCATGTACGTGCCAAAGCTGTCAGGACTACATCGGTAGCTTGAGTTTGTCATTGACAAGTGAAGCCTTGATATGCCTCCTGTGAACGTTCCAAAGCTATCACAATGAGAAATGGTCAGGACAAAATCAGGAGTCACAACGAGTGTGATTGACAATGAGTTGTCTACCCCTTGAATATACCTAGGCGAGAACGTGACAAAGCTGTTAGTCGAAGTATATTTATGGGGTCCACATCCCATTATTGAATTCGATTTAATTATTGAATTCTCATTTTCGGTTGGGGATTTCGGTATTACGTAAAGTAGTAGGAGGCACTGCTAGGTTAAAAATCCATAACCGATGCAGTGTGTAATATTATGAAAATTATCGCTTATGTATTTTCCTTATTCTATTTTTTAGATAGAATTAAACTTTTATCAACTGCATGCATATTTTATTTATGTTTTCTGACTTCAAATATGGTTGCAGATTTCTAGAATAGGTTATAGATTAGAATAGACTATGATATAATCATTCTAGACAGAATAATTTCTTATGCACTAAAGATTGACTTGAATTGTTTCATGTCTCGAGTGTTAGTGTTCCTAGAACATGCCAAGGATCTCTAAGAGTGATTTGTGTGTGAATAAATCAAAGGGAGTTGTGGAAATACTCACATTGATCGGATTTAGGATTTCAAAAATTCATCATTTGTTGGATGTAATGGAAGCTCCAAGCCTTCAAATTAGATTCCAAACTCTAGGATTGGTTTCCATATCACCTTCATTTGTCTCTTTAAAGTGCTAGCTTTGTAGAATTTTGTAAAAAAATTCCATGGGATAGGAAGCATGCTCACGGTTTTGGAGAAATGAAGAAGAGTGAATAGTGACTTGTCTTACTTCCAAAGTTTGACTTGTTAATTTATATTAGGTTGGTGTGTAGGATTTGGTTTGAGAGTAGAAAAAGCATTCCCAAGCTTTTACTCAACCAATTACCAAATTCCATTAAGTGTCAAACACATTGATGTAAGTTGGTGGGCCCCACATCAAATTCCAAATTTAAGTCGGACAATCCAATACGCAACTTTGTCACATAGTTAATTTGTACAACAGCATAATATTCTGTACAAATAGTGATGTTTTGGGTCATAATTGTCCAACAATTTCCCACTTGTCTTATAGCCAATCACTCAAGTGTCCAACACCTGAACTATGTACGGGTCGCTCATGCTTATGCTGAGATATGCTTTCGTCAGTGGGTCTGCAAGGTTATCATCTGATGCGATTTATTAGATCATCATATCGCCACGATGTATGATCTCACGAATCAGATAAAACCGTCGAAGTACATACTTGGATCGTTGATGAGACCGCGGTTCCTTAGCCTATGTTGTAGCCCAACTCAGCTGCTAACAGAACTACACCTAATCCAATTAGGATTATATAGATCCAAAATGCTTCTTATGCTGCCTCAGCTGCATCAATGTTCCGCTTTTGTTATTTATTCGACAACAGTATCTTGCTTGGAAGATTTCCAGCTCACTGTTCCGTTATTCAAACTAAATATATACCCTTATTGCGACTTAAAGTCGTCTTTGTCGGTTTGGAAACTTACAGTGGTGAACCTAGTCACCTCAAGTTCTTCTTTCCCCATATTCCCAGAAAGAATCCTTAGTTCGTCCAAGATACTCAAGGATGTTCTTTACATCAATCCAGTGACCATCACATGGATTGGTCTTATAGGGTCTACATATGCTCAAAGCATATGAGACATCAGGTCACATACATTTCAAAAACGTAAGAGCTCTGGGAGGGTTGTCAGCAGCTTTCTAGATCTATCCCAGTAGATCTTTATTCCTAAAATAAAGACTGCTTCTCCCAGGTATTTCATGGAGAATTTTAATGAAAGACAAACTTTCACTGATTATATTATGGGAATGTTATTTCTAAGAAGTAATACATCATCAACTTATTAAGGACATTCATTGTCAGTGCGCTCCCACTAACCTTCTTATATACCCAAGAATCATTTTCGTTTTGAATGAAATCATATACCATTATGATCTTATCAAAATATTGGTTCCAAGAACACAATGCTTGCTTCAATCCATAAATGGATTGAATAAACTTGCAAACCTTGTTTGCATGTTTTGGCACGACAAAACCGTCAGGTTGTTGTATAAAACATCCTCCAAAAGGTTTCCGTTAAGGAAAGCGATTTTGACGTTCAGCTACCATATTTCATAAACGAAATATGCAGCACTTGCAAGCATTATCCGAATGGATTTAATCATGGCAACAGGTAAAAGGTTTCGTCGTAATCAACACTATGTTGATGACGATACCCTTTCGCCACAAGCCTAGCCTTGTACGTTTGTTTGTTGCCATCCATATGTGTCTTCACCATGAAGACTCATTTGCTACCAATAGACACTATGCCTTCTGGTACATCAACCAGTGTCCAAACTTGGTTGTTATACATGTAATCCATTTCGGACTTCATAGCACCTTGCCATATAGCGGAGTCGATACCTTGTATCTTTTCCTCATACGTAGTCCGTTCGTCTTCCTCAATAAGATTGAAATCTATATGAGGTGAGATCAGAAACCCATACCTCTTAGGTTTTTTTCTGACTCTCTCCGATCTACGCGGTTCTTGTGTATTAGAAGATTATGGTACAGATTCATCCCTGATGAACTGTTCGTGTTCCGTTAAGGGATCGGTGCCAGGAACAGTATTACTCTGATTTTCATCGAGTTCTACTTTCCTCCCATTTACCACTGCATTTAGGTATTCCTTTTAGGAAAATCGCATGGAGAGCAACAAATATCTTTGTTCTCTTGTGAGTTGTGGAAATGGTTTCCCTAGGATAACCAATTACAAATAGGCGTTAATCCGATTTGGGTTCTAGTTTGGTATCATCCAAACATATGCCCAGCATTCCCAAATCATCAGGAATGAGAAACCCGATTTCATTCCTTTCCATATTTCATATCGAGTCTGTCCAACAGACTTTGACGAAACCTTATTCAAAATAAATATTGCACTCTTCAATGCGTATCCCGTGAAGGAAATTGGTAGCTCAGAGCGACTCATCATTAACCTCACTATGTCCAACAAGGTTCAGTTTCTCCGTTCGGACACACGGCTCATTTGAGGTGTTCCGGGAGGAGTGCACTGTGAAAGAATACCATACTCTTTCAAGTAATCGAGAAACTTATTGCTTAAGTATTTTCCACCAAGGTCCAACCGCAATGTATTAATACTTTTGCCGGTCTATTTTTCTACTTCGTGTCGAAACTCATTGATTATATCAAAAGTTTCCAACTTGTGTTTCAGAAGATACACATAACCATAACGCGATGCAACATCCGAAAAGGTTACGAAGTATTCATAACCACCTCTAGCCTAGCTAGACATAGGCCCACATACGTCACCATGAATGAGGGCTAACAGCTCGGTGGCAAGTACACCTTTACCGTTAAAAGGCGTTTTAAGCATTTTGCCTAATAAATTAGATTCGCAGACGTCATTTAAATTAGGATCAAATCTGTCCAAGTATCCACTCTTCGAAAGTGTGGATATACGAGTCTTGTTTAATATGTCTCAGACAACAATGCCACAAATAAGTCTCATCTGATTTATTTAGTTTGAGCCTTTTGTTAGTCATATAATATGTTTGAGATTTGTTTATATTCAAAATATAAATATTGTTATTCACATCTAATGCGTATATGTCAATATCATCTTTATAACACAAAAGACTTAGTGTTCATGAACATAAAGGTATACCCGCAACGGGTTAAATAAGATATAGATATAATGTTTCTAGTCAAACTAGGTACATTATAACAGTTTCCTAATTTAAGTACATGCCCAAATGGCAGTTCCAAAACTTAGGTTCCCACAGCCAAAACAGCGACTCTCGTCCCGTTTCTGAATCGCAGTTCGATCTCATCTGAAGCCAGTCTCTTGCTAATCAGCAGATCCCGTACATCAATACATATATATGTACCACATCCAGTATTAAAAATCTAATTTTAAAACTAGCAGTGGATATATTTATGACAAACATACCTGAAGTCGGAGCCTTGCCCATCTTCACTTCCTTCATGTCTGCCTTGTCCATACGGCAGTCACGCTTCCAGTGACCCAGTTTGCAATAATTTAGGCAGACATCTTGGATATGTCTTTTGTCTTCCCAGAAGACTGTGACGATTTTGCATTTGCCCTTTTTCTTCACACCTTTAGAAGCATTTGGCCAAGCCTTGGCCTTCTAGGATGTCAAAGTAAGATGCGCCTTGCGCTTCTTGCCCGTTTGGATTCTCTGGCTCTGCCTCATTGAGCATAGCCATTAACTCTCGAAGAGTTTTCTCTTGGTTCATTATGAACCCGCCCCAGCATTCGGGCAGAGACTGTAAGATAAAATCTATGGAAGTCTCGGCCTCGTAAGTAATACCCAGTTAACCTAGCTGTTCGATGTCAGCAATCATCTGTGACACATAGTGCTCGATAGATGTACCCTCTAACATACGCGAGCGAAAGAGATTCTTTTTTACTTTTAAGATCTAAGGTTAGAGCTATAAAGATCCTTTAATTTCATCATCATGGTATAAAGATCTAATCCTTAGTTTTGACGACGAAATTTAGGAGTCTTTGCGGCAAGCATAACAGATTGAGCACAAAAGTTATCATCACAATGAGTCTTCTAAAGCTCATGCTCTACTATTTGCTCAACTCCGGGCTTAGTCCCGAGAGGTCGCTCTATCAAATAGAGTAACTTCTCAACTCCCAGGACTATCATGAGATTCATTTCCCAATATGAAAATTAATGCCGTAAAAGACATTTTTCACCTAGGATTATGTCCTTTGACGCTACGCTTTCAAGTTATAATGATTGTTATAGTCCAACTATTCAATTAACGATTTCGGGTACAATCAGATGTAATGATTACTATAGTCTAACTATATAACCAACTATAAATGATCGGTTAAATTCAAATGTATTGATTACTATAATCCAATTATATAACCAACTATAAATGAAGTAGTTTGAATACAGTCCAAATGTTCAATTAAAACAACAATTGAATATTAGTCCAACTAATATATTTATAAATAATTAAAGACGAAAAATGAAATTAGCACGTATGTAGGCACTATATTTTTACATATGGCCCGATGATGAGCCTCGTATGGAGGCACTACCTTTTAAGTTACGGAAGTCGCGGGAAACGAACGTCGGAAGGGAAAATTCAAAAAATCAATACCTTGTCAGATTTCATTCGTTTGCTTAGCCTCGGGTTCACTCATTGGATCTCTTTTTTAAAATTCATCCTTGGCCCAAAACCCCGCACCCATCCAAAGCCCATTTCGCCCAAGCCCAATCCAAAAATAATTAAAACATTTAAAACACATGTCACAAATTAAATTAAATCTAATCAAATAAATAAATTAAATCAAATCCAATTAAAATCAAAATAGATCCCATTCCTAAATTAAATAAATCCACTTCCTAATTTAAATAAATCACATGCCTAAATTAAATAAATCAAATCAAATCACCTTCCTAAATTAAACAAATCCATTTCCTAAACTAAATAAATCACCTTCCTAAACTAAAGAAATCATTTCCTTATAACAAACTAATTAAATTTTCCCCATGATCACACAATCTCCATTTCCTACCCATACAATGACAACCCTTACCCACTCTTATAAAAAGACACACAAACTAAAACCCGGGGGAGAGCTCATTCACAGCGATAACAAAGAAAAAAACCCTAGCCCCTCTCACTTTTTCTTCCCTCCTCTCGGCAAACCTTAAATAGCCTCTCATCTCTCTCGCTCTACCCTCTCACAACTCACGGCCACAACCAATAACCCTCTCTCTCACGGCCTCTACATCTCACCTCTCTCAACCCTCATCTCTTTCTTCAAACGAACTGCCACCATGCACACGTGAAAACAAAAAAACCCTAAAACAACAGCCATTCACGTCAACACCAAACAAAAAACCAAAAGCACCAGCCATTCACGTCAACACCAAACCAGAAAACCCTAAACAACCTCACCTTCTCAGCCCTCGCCAATTCACTCACGCATGAAAACCAGGAAATCCTAAGCAACCCTCACTAAAACTACAGCATCTCTATTCCATCTTCTCTCCTCACCCACAAACGCACATAAACCCTAGAGTTCACTCACGGCATAAACACGAGCCACCAATGGGAGAATAAGCGCAACACCAAAGGGAAACCAAGCCACCACCACTGACACAAAATATCTTCACAAACAGGCCATAAGCTCTAGCAATCGAACACATGCACCTAAGCCCCATGGATCACGTTGATGATCATCGATTATTGGCGCACTGTGACCATGCCATGAATTTTGCTTGTAAGTTGTTAATGATCTGGACGTGGCTGATGCTGATGAGTGGAAGATGCGCATGTGTTCAAAACATGTATTGCAAGTGGCGCATGTTTAATGATATTTGCAATTGAAGCATGCAATTGACGCATGCATAATTAGCCATATGTACAGTGCATGATCTAAGGAACATGAATGTGCATGGTTGATGACGAAACAGTCCAAAAACATTGAATAAAACACCCCAAAACAGTCCAAGAAATTGACCAAAAATAGTGCAAAATCACCCTTGAAAACAGTCCCAAAACCTCATAAAACAGTCCCTGAAAACAGTGCCAAAACAGAGACAAAAATAGCAGTGAAACCGAATCAGAAAGCGGAGAAGACAGTGAGCAAAACGGCAGTGAAACCGAACCAGTGAACCGGAAAAGTTACGGAGCATTAACCCTTCCGGTGACGTCCCAACGCACTCCCGAGAAGCGACTAAAAATGTAAGACCTGAAGGCAACCTTTGTTATATTTTATTTTATCGTCCTGGACACGGCATGCTTGGTTGGACGTGAAATACGTCCAATCGGGTATGCGAAGTCCTACATTGAAAATGGCCAAATTCTTTGGTCACATATTTATTTATGTTCCCACATTTATTTGATATTATTAGTCTTTTATTATCTTGCATTTAATTTATGTTTATTGTTGCTTTATTATTCCGCATTTATTTTGCGTTTTTTTTGTCTCTTCGGTTATTTATGGTTATATGTATTATCGTATGTTTCATGTATGTCAACATTGGGTTAATGATTGTGTTTGTGTTAATGCTTCAGTTTTGCCTCTTGTGGTATATCGGATGGAAACCCAGACATAAATTTCGTAGCCGAATCCGAATGGACGGTAGTGCGGTCTGTACATGGGATACAACTCCACGTACCGCTTGAGGAAACGTTCACGCATGTGTTCATGGGATTGTGTGCTGGCTTTCGTTTCATTTACTTCTATGTGTGCCGACTTATATATTAGTTAATCATGCATATGTATGTTGCGTAGACTTGGTTATATTATTGCACGAATCCATTCATTACAAGTGGCATAAGTAAGGGACCATTCTGAACCCAACGGTTTGAGGTCTTCCCTTGCGAGGGGTGAGTGTGGCCTTAAATAATTTCCCAGTTCACGCTGGGTGGCGACTCCTTTATTCTCCGATTTAGTTCCCCGCGGGCTACTCCGTACTCCCGACTGGGCCGCGCGCCCAGGAACAGCGTCACCGATTTCTGTGTCCTACAGTCTGGCGACTCCACTAGGGATAGAGAATCGGCCCCGAAATAATGTCTTGTAATATTTGTGATTTTTGTTTTATTTAACCGTGTCTACAAGTGGGTTAGTACCAATGGGTTTAACCAAAGGCATTATTAAATCTATGTAATGGTTTGGTGTCTTCCTTCATTCACTACCTTTCTATAGCCGAAAGGAAAAGCTGTGAAGGCACCTAGATAATCATTTACTCGAAGCTTACCGTGATGGACTAATTTGGAGGACCTATTGTTTATTCCTGTCACCAAGGCGATAAGAGCCTAAGAGGCAAGGGTATTTAAGAGAGTTCGCTCCACCCTCCCTCTATGGAATCTTCAATAAGAATCCATTTGACAGTCATTCATGTATCATCACTCGTTGGCACGTACCTTAGAGTATAAAAAAGGTGTGCTCACTTGGTTGCTCGAACCCTTGAGTGGGGAGACCTAGTTGTGGGCAACCCTTCACCAGCGGGAGCCTTTGTCTATACTCCTATAAGCCCGCATATGAACCATAGTCATATATCCTATAAAAGCCACCCTTTTATGCTTTTGATAACCACATGCATATTATATCTCATGCATCGAACGCATTTCATGCATCTCTTGCATACACGCATCATGTTAATCATGTGTCTTAAAAGCCATCATAGATATCCGTTGGGTTAGAGAAGAAAGAAAGATTTGTCAAAAAGAGTTTAGCAAACATGAATATCAGGGAAAATGAAACCGAGGAACATAAAATTTTACGGCAATGATAGAAAGACCATGGTGGGCCTTCAGTAAAAAAAAAGAGAAAAAAGAGAAAAAAAAATGAAAAAAAAAAAAATTGTTTGTTCTTAGTCCCTAATAGTTAGGCATAAGTCCAATGATACAAATGTTTGCTTTAGGACGAAATCTTAGAAACGATAAACTCTTGATGTGCTTTTATCTGATACTTTGAGTAATTGATCTATGTTAGACTCGTAAACACTTGATTATGGTTCTTAGTAGTGAAAACCTGAGTAGTTAGCAAAGTGACTAGTTGAAGATATTGTAGGTCGGTGAATGACCGTTCGCCTAAATGTCTATCCTAATTTGCTTGTGTTATGATGTGTGGTATGGTTGAAAATAAAAGAAAAGTCTCTAAGGAAAAGAATTAAAACACCTATAACTCATAAGCGTGAAGCTACCCATGGGAGAGTATTAGGACCACCATGAGGAGAAATGCTACCTTAAAGGATATGTGTGTTAAAAAAAGAAAGAAAAGAAAAGAAAAGAAAAGAAAAGAAAAGAAAAAAAAGAAATAGAAGTTCAAAACGAAAAGAAAATAGAGAGACAAAAGAGAAAGAAAACCATACCACATTGAGCACAGAAAAGCAACTGCAGGCATAATTGAGACATCTAGGTTGGTTTGACCCATCGATCCCAATTTTTTGACAAAATCATTGAGTTAGCTTACCTGGGGATGAATCTGCAAAGGAACCTTGCACACACACACTTTGAGTCTGGCTTAGATCATTTATTCAAAGGCTTGGATTTGAGTTGCATTGAAAGTTTTGAAGGTTCTCTGGTTTCAACACTGGGCATCATTTGAGGGCAATAATATAAACAACTATTGGGACTATCTCGTAAAAGAGAGTAATATGATATGACAGTATGGGACACCGCATCAAAAGATCCACTTTTGTCGAGTACAAGTGACGAAGAACAAAAAAAGCTAAGCCAAGTCTGGGGGTGACCAGTCTACCACCCGCGAATAAGGGACACAATGAGATCTTGAGTCAGAGGACCAAAGGAAACTCAGCAATCACCAGCAGAAAATTGACAGAAAGAAACTATAAGCAGGCCCAGGGGGCACCAAAGACAGTTATAGGCGAATGACACCAAGGAGCACAAGGAAGACCTAACCCTTCGGAATAGGAAACACATCCATGCACACAAGCATACACGTCACATACGCGCATTTTTTGTTTTGTTTTTGTTCGCAAGTTTTGAAGAAAAGGAAAAAGCGGCAAAGACAAGCAGTTTCGGGAATGAATCCCAGGGTCGAGGCCCACATTATCAGCAGTTTCATGAATGAAGCCCGGGGTCAAGGCCCACATTATCAGTAGTTTCGGGAATGGATCCTAGGGCCGAGGCCCGCCTTATCAACAGTTTCGGGAATGAATCCCAGGGTCGAGGCCCACACTATCAGTAATTTTCGGGAATGAATCCCATGGTCGAGTCCCACATTATCAGCAGTTTCGGGAAAAAAATCCCAGGGTCGAGGCCCACATTATCAGCAGTTTTGGGGAATGGATCCCAGGGTCGAGGCCCACATTATCAGTAGTTTTCGGGAATGAATCACAGGGTCGAGGCCCACATTGTCAGCAGTTTCGGGAATGAATCCCATGGTTGAGGCCCACATTATCAGCAGTTTCGGGAATGAATCCCAGGGTCGAAGCCCACACAATCAACACAAGTTCGGGAACAAAGCCCACATTCAATACTACTCGGGAACAAAGCATAGGGGTCAAAAGCACCTCGCCATCACATTCAGCACAGTTTGGGAACAAAGCCACTCTCTACACAGCTCGGGAACAAAGGCCACAGTCAGCTCAATTCGAGAACAAAGCCCACAGGTTGTTCGGGAACAAAGCCCAGGGGTCAAAACACCTCGCCATCACATTCAGCACAGTTTGGGAACAAAGCCCACTCTCTACACAGTTCGGGAAAAAAGCCCACAGCCAACTCAATTCGGGAACAAAGCCCACTCTCTACACAGCTCAGGAATAAAGCCCATGGAACAAAGCCCACATTCAGTACAGCTCGGGAACAAAGCCCACTCTCTACACAGTTCGGGAATAAAGCCCAGGGAACAAAGCCCACATTCAGTACAGCTCAGGAACAAAGCCCGCATTCAATACAGTTCGGGAATAAAGCCCAGGGAACAAAGCCCAGGGAATAAAGCCCACATTCAGTAGAGTTCGGGAACAAAGCCCACCATCAGTTCAGTTCGAAATAAAGCCCACTCTCAGCACAGATCAGGAACAAAGTCCACAATCAGTTCGGGAATAAAGCCCACTCTTAACACAGTTCAGGAATAAAGCCCATATTCAACACAGTTCGGGAATAAAGCCCACATTCAACACAGTTCGGGAACAAGACCCGCAATCAATTTGGGAACAAGTCCCACACATTGGGAACAAGCCCACAATTCAATTTTGGAACAAGACCCACAATCGGGAACAATACCCGCAATTCAATTTAGGAACAAGACCACAATCGGGAACAAGTCCCGCAATTTAATTTTGGAACAAGACCCACAATCGAGAACAAGACCCGCAACTCAATTTGGGAACAAGACCAACAATCAAGAACAAGACCCGCAATTCAATTTTGGAACAAGACCCACAACTCAAATAGGGAACAATACCCTCAGCTCACTTCGGGAACAAAACCCACTCGGTGGTTTCGGAACAAGACCCAGAGGTCACAGCACCTCGCCATCAATCTCAACTCAATTCAGGGAACAAGACCTTCATCTCAATTTGGGAATAAGACCCACAACTCAATTAGGGAACAAGACCTTCAGCTCACTTCGGGAACAAAACCCACTCGGTGGTTCGGAAACAAAAACCCAGAGGTCACAGAACCTCGCCATCAATCTCAACTCAATTCAGGGAACAAGACCTTCATCTCAATTCAGGAACAAGACCCTCATCACAATTCGGGAACAAGACCCTCATCTCAACTCAGTAATGGTTCGGGAATGGACAACCTCATAGTAACGGTTCGGGAATGGACCACCTCAAGTAACGGTTCGGTAATTAACCACCTCACATCAGCTCAGTTCGGTAGTGATTCCTAGAGATCACAGCATCTTGCAGGGCAGCACCTCACCACCAGATCAACTCAGTTCGAAGCAACAGGCAAGTCAGGCAGCAGCTGGCGAGCCAGGTAAGTAAAAATACATTGCATAACTTTGATAGGATTGTCACTGTCACACACAGCACAAGTCCCATAAAAGCGGGGGTGACTGTAGGCACTGTATTTTTGCATAAGGCCCGATGATGAGCCTCATATGGGGGCACTACCCTTTAAGTTGCGGAAGTCGCGGGAAACAAACGTCGGAAGGGAAAATTCAAAAAATCAATACCTTGTCAGATTTAATTCGTTTGCTTAGCCTCGGGTTCGCTCGTTGGATCTCTGTTTTAAAATTCATCCTTGGCCCAAACCTGCACCCATCCAAAGCCCATTTCGCTCCCAAGCCCAATCCAAAAATAATAAAACAATTAAAACACATGTTACAAATTAAATTAAATCTAATCAAATCAAATAAATTAAATCAAATCCAATTAAAATCAAACAAATCTCATTCCTAAATTAAATAAATCACCTTCCTAATTTAAATAAATCACATGCCTAAATTAAAAAATCAAATCAAATCACCTTCCTAAATTAAACAAATCCATTTCCTAAACTAAATAAATCACCTTCCTAAACTAAAGAAATCAAATCCTTATAACAAACTAATTAAACCTTCCCCATGATCACACAATCTTCATTTCCTACCCATACAAGGACAACCCTAACCTAATCTTATAAAAAGACACACAAACTAAAACCTGGGGGAGAGCTCATTCACGGCGATAACAAAGAAAAAAACCTTAGCTCCTCTCACTCTTTCTTCCCTCCTCTTGGAAAACCCTAAATAGCCTCTCATCTCTCTCTCTACCCTCTCACAACTCACGGCCATAACCAATACCCCTCTCTCTCACGGCCTCTCCATCTCACCTCTCTCAACCCTCATCTCTTTTTCAAACGAACTGCCACCATGCACACGTGAAAACAAAAAACCCTAAAGCACCAGCCATTCAAGTCAACACCAAACAAAAAACCAAAAGCACCAGCCATACACGTCAACACCAAACCAGAAAACCCTAAACAACCTCACCTTCTCAGCCCCCACCAATTCACTACCGCATGAAAACTAGGAAACCCTAAGCAACCCTCTCTAAAACTACGTCATCTCTATTCCATCTTCTCTCCTCACCCACAAACGCACATAAACCCTAGAGTTCACTCACGGCACAAACACGAGCCACCAATGGGAGAATAAGCGCAGCACCAAAGGAAACCAAGCCACCACCACCGACACAAAATATCTTCACAAACAGGCCATAAGCTCTAGCAATCGAACACATACACCTAAGCCTCATAGATCACGTTGATGATCATCGATTATGTGGCGCACTGTGACCATGCCATGAATTTTGCTTGTAAGTTTTTAATGATCTGGACGTGGCTGATGCTGATGAGTGGAAGATGCGCAGTGTTCAAAACATGTATTGCAAGTGGCGCATGCTTAATGATATTTGCAATTGAAGCATGCAATTGACGCATGCATAATTAGCCATATGTACAGTGCATGATCAAAGGAACATGAATGCGCATGGTTGATGACGAAACAGTCCCAAAATAGTGAATAAAACCCCCCAAAACAGTCCAAGAAATTGACCAAAATTAGTGCAAAATCACCCATGAAAACAGTCCATAAACCCCATAAAATAGTCCCTGAAAACAGTGCCAAAACAGAGACAAAAACAGCAGCGAAACTGAATAGGAAATCAGAGAAAACAGTGAGCAAAACGGCAGTGAAACCGAACCAGCGAACCGGAAAAGTTACGGAGCGTTAACCTTTCCGGTGATGTCCCAACGCACTCCCGAGAAGCGACTAAAAAGGTAAGACCTAAGGGCACCATTTGTTATATTTTATTTTATCATCCTGGACATGGCATGCTTGGTTGGACGTGAAATACGTCCAACCGGGTATGCGAAGTCCTAAATTGAAAACGGCCAAATTCTTTGGTCACATATTTATTTATGTTCCCGCATTTATTTGATATTATTAGTCTTTTATTATCTTGCATTTAATTTATGTTTATTGTTGCTTTATTATTCCGCATTTATTTTGTATTATTTATCCTTCTTGTTATTTTGCATGTTTTGTCTCTTCGGTTATTTATGGTTATATACATTATCGTATGTTTCATGTATGTCAACATTGGGTTAATGATTACGTTTGTGTTAATGCTTGAGTGTTGCCTCTTGTGGTATATCGGATGGAAACCCAGACATAAATTTTGTAGCCGAATCCGAATGGACGATAGTGTGATCTGTACATGGGATACAACTCCAAGTACCGCTTGAGGAAACGTTCACGCATGTGTTCATGGGATTGTATGCTCACTTTCGTTTCATTTACTTCTATGTGTGCCGACTTAGATATTTGTTAATCATGCATGTGTATGTTGTGTAGACTTGGTTATATTATTGTGCGAATCCGTTCATTACAAGTGGCATATGTAAGAGACCATTCTGAACCCAACGGTTAGAGGTCTTCCTTTGCGAGGGGTGAGTGCGGCCTTAAATTATTTCCCAGTTCACGCTGGGTGGCGACTCCTTTATTCTCCAGTTTAGTTCCCCCCGCGGCTACTCTGTACTCCCTACCGGGCCGCGAGCCCAGGAACAGCTTCGCTGATTTCTGTGTCCTACAGTGTATTGGCAAGTATTAAACGAAATTATAAATTTAATACTTGCCTCCCCTATTTTTCGGCAAGCCTCTAACCCTCTGTGGAGTACTCGGGAAACCTAGTCTCCTATTGGGCTAGGATCCCGTTAAATAACACACAACCTTGACTTTGGCCAACAAGTTGTATGAAACTTAACTAGGTAGATCTCTAAGATCAATTGGATCCCATCCAATTCCTAGATCCAGTAGGTAGACCTCCAAGTCCGAAATATATATCCAATATATGCCAATATATCCAATTTATTCCCTAACCTTTTCCTCTGAATCAACTAAGCCTTGGCTTTGGCTCAACAAGCTAAATGAAACCAGTTAAGCTGACATATTGACAGTGGGAAAGCTTCGTAATCGAGGTCGATGAACAAGAAGTGACCTTGACCTTGGCCAACAAATCACAACTTGCCCAAGATGTACGATATGGAACAAAGCTTTCGTGATTCAAACACATCCGCGATGGACAAAGGTCTTGACTTTGGCCAACAAACCAATGCCAATCTTGGATCTTGAGAGAGAATCACTCAATGGAAGGAAAAACGCTTAATATAAAATGAGAGTTTTTGTCATGATTTGGCAACCAATTTATTATCTTTAATTAGGTCTCATCATACACCCTTAAGCATGCATTCTAAAAGCATAATAAGGCGCGAATAAAATAATAATGATATTCGGATGAATATACAACAAACTTTGTTCCTAGAAAAAATCCCTCCATTTCCTCTCTCCCGCTAGCACAATTCATACTTCTACCCAATTACATAATAAGTTTAAAGAAACCTCATTTACATTGAGGGGAATTGGTGAGAAGAGAAATACAATGAGATAAGGAGATAATAGGCTGGACATGCAGGTCCAATTTAATAAATTCTAAATTTATTACAACAATTTCTAAAATTGACCTCACCCTTCTAATATCCATCCGATATACATTATTCATTCATACATCCAAGTATTCACACAAAGCATGTTATTCAATCAATCTAATCCAATTAATTTATCTTTGAATTAATGACCATCCAATGTTCAAACAACGAATTGATTTGCGCGAGTCCAACTCGTTTAAGAATAAATACTCAAAGTACGTATTCTTGAATTATATCGAACTATAATTTTAAATCTAATTTAAATTATATTCAATATTAATTCATAATTAATTCCAAATTAAATAATTACACTTTTAAAAGTGCATTTTAGACTTGGATTCCAAATCCAATCTACATGGGTCTCAAAGGCCCAATTAGTATCCAATACTTTTTAATTAAAGTCCAATGGGCTTTTAATTAATTCCTTAGGCATGGGCTTTGGCCATTATGGATCAACCCAAGATGCCAATGCCCAATAAGGAATCACCATTATGCCATAAAAACATTTTGGCCCATTAGGCCCAATTAAATTTTTAAAGGCCCAATGTCATATTTGGACTTTATGGAAATGGTTTTAGGCCCAATTGGATCCAACCCAATTGTCCAAAACCAAACTTGGCCCAACCAAACCCATTAAGCCAATTACTACAATTAAATTAATACATTATTCTAAATTACATATTAATTCAATTCAAGTGTAATTAACATAATTAATCAACTAATCTAATGTTCCAAAACAATAATTAAATCAATTAATCATGCTTAACATTTCCAATCCATGTCCAACACAAATTGAAGCAAAACAATTCATCATAACATGCTTCATACTCACGATTTTGGCAAGGAAATTATCATAAAATTTGATTTCAATCCAATTAAATCAACATCTAACATACATTTCATGCCAATTAACATATCCAATTACTAATTTTTCAAAAAATCACCATGAGTCCTCCTAGTGTAGTAATCAGCCATGTCTAAGGAATTAGGGATTTTTGATCTAATCAATTTATCTCAATTCCTACAATGCACAAATCCAATTCAACATCATATAAACATAACCCAACAATCAATTTAGGCATTTCATGCTCCAAACACAAAAATCCCCAAATAAAGTTATGAACCCTAGAATTCCAAATCAAACTTAGGACGCTCTGATACCATTTTTAGTGTTCCTAGAACATGCCAAGGATCTCTAAGAGTGATTTGTGTGTGAATAAATCAAAGGGAGTTGCAGAAATACTCACATTGATTGGATTTAGGATTTCAAAAATTCATCCTTTGTTGGATGTAATGGAAGCTCCAAGCCTTCAAATTAGATTCCAAACTCTAGGGTTGGTTTCCCTATCACCTTCATTTGTCTCTTTAAAGTTCTAGCTTTGTAGAATTTTGCAACAAAATTCCACGGGAGAGGAAGCATGCTCACGGTTTTGGAGAAAGGAAGAAGAGTGAATAGTGACTTGTCTTACTTCCAAAGTTTGACTTGTTAATTTATATTAGGTTGGTGTGTAGGATTTGGTTTGAGTGTAGAAAAAGCAATCCCAAGCTTTTACTGAACCCATTACAAATTCCATCAAGTGTCAAACACATTGATGTAAGTTGGTGGCCCCCACATCAAATTCCAAATTTAAGTCGGACAATCCAATACGCAACTTTGCTCGGGCCCAGGTTCGTTTAATTCCGAATTAAACAAATTTACCGTTGTGACTTAATTAAATCCAATTTAATTAAATAATAATGTCTCGCAATATTATTACGTCAGCGCCACGTCAGCATCAATTATTGACTGACTTATCCTTATCTGACACGTGGCGGATAAGAATCTTAGCCGACCAATCAGAAGCCGCCACGTGTCACAATAATTGAGCCCCTACCACCTTGCCACGTGTCACCTTATCACCTTATCCAGAATCTGCAGCCGACGAACCAGAGCGTGCCACGTCGACAAAACAGACGTCGCGACGCGAGCTGGGCGTCACGATGCGCGACCCCTACTGACGCCTATAAATAGAGCGCGAAATTCCAATTTCAGATGTACCCTCCTCTCTAATTCCTCTGATGTAAATATGGAGTTTTCTATCTAGTTTGTTTTAGTTTTTAGTTTTGTAATTAATTTTAATTACGTTCTGTAATAATAGTAATTTACTTTCTTACTTTTTACAGTTTTTACTATTCACCATGAGGAGGTAACTTCCTCAGCTAGGGTGAAAGGTAATTCTTTTACTGTTACTATTTAGATTAATCTCCCTTAAAAATAATATATTCACTATTTAAAATATTGACTTAAAAAGGATACCGCCATATTGGTCGGTTGGTAAATCATTTTAATCTGGTTTAAACCTGACTAATCAAGGATACCGCCAGATTGGTCGGTTGGTAATTAAATTTCTTACCGCCTATATGGCAGGTTTATTTTGGTTCCGCCTTTATGGCTGGTTGGACTTAATTTGACTTAATCAGGTTACCGCCTTTATGACTAGTTGACTTATTTGACTTAATCAGGTTACCGCCTATATGGCTGGTTGGTAAAAAATCACAAGTTAATATATTATATTAAGGGAGATATCTAAATAGTAAATAGTAAAAGTTGATCATTTTACCTTAGCATTTTATTTTATTTTATTTTTCAGCTTTTACTTTATGTCTTTTACTTTTCAGCATTTTTACTTTATGTCTTTTACTTTTAAGTTTTACTAGCCCTAGTTATGTGTTAGTTATCTGGGGTTGTGATGAATTCTAATATCACCGGTTTATAAGGGGTTATTTATAGTTTGGGTAATTTAAAGGTTTACTTATTAAGTCTTAAGCTTAATGCTTCTTGTTGTCTGATCACCAATAAGATTGATGTGGTAAATCTAAAATGAACTAGACATAGGGATTTTAGGTTTCAGCCTTAGACTTAATAGCCCACGATCTTCCTTGAGGATAGATAACCCTTTAATAGATTTCCTTACAGGATAGACATATACCTGTCGGGCGGGGGTAGCCATAATTGGAACTTAAACTTAATGAATCCATATAATTTGGTTGACATAGACATATGGTTCAATTGGGTTAAACTGGGTATTTGCGTCTGACCATCGACAGAGGCTTTCGCATAATTTCGTGTTCCAGGTTAGTAAACCGATTTATTACACAAACATAAAATAATCACTTCATCTTTTAAAAGATATTAAAATGATTTACAACCCTAGATCTTTGTGTCTTTTGTTATTTTCCTTAGTATTTTCTTTTGTCTTTTTATTTATTTAGCAAATCTACAATCAACCAAATCAATCAAACAATCATTCTCTTCTCCCTCAATTAGATATCTGTAAATAAATAGATTCAATAATTATAATAACAGTAGGAATTAAGTCCTCGTGAGATCGATATTTTTATACTACTTGAACGATAAGTGCGCTTGCGTTATACGTGTGTGTTTACGCTGGTCAAGTTTTTGGCGCCGTTGTCGGGGACTTATTTTTCTTGAGTTATTATTTTGAAGCTATCTAATTTACTTGTATCTAATTTTCTTTATTTTTATTTGTAATTTTTATTTCTTTCTTTTGTTTTCAGGTGATTGAAAAATGGAACATTATTTATATTCAAAATATAAATACTTTTATTCACATCTAATGTGTTTATCTCAATATCATCTTTATAAAATAAAACCTTTAGTGTTCTAGAATATAAAGGTATTCCCGCAACGGGTTAAACCCTGATATAGAGATAATGTTTCTAGTAAAACTAGTTATATTATAACAATTTCCAAATTTAAGTACATACCTAAATGGTAGTTCCTAAACTTAGGTTTCTACGGTTAAAACTAAAACAGCGACTCTCGTCCCGTTCTGATTCGTAGATAAATCTCCACTGAAGTCAGTATCCTGCTTATCAGCAGATTCTGCACACCAGTACGTATTTATGTACCACACTTAGTATCATAAAATCCAATTTTAATATTAGTAGCGAATATGTTTATGACAAAATATTTGAAGTTAGAGCCTTGTCCGTCTTCAATTCCTTCATGTCTGCCTTGTCCATACGGCAGTCACGCTCTAGTGACCCCTTTGCCACAATTTAGGCCGACATTTTGGGATATGTCCTATGTCTTCCCATAAGATTATAATGATTTTGCCTTTGCCCTTTTTCACACTCCAGAAGCCTTTGTCAAGCCTTGGCCTTCTGGGATGTCGAAGTAAGATTCGCCTTGCGCTTCTTGCCCTTTTGCAACTCTGGCTTTGCTCCTTGAGTATAGCCATTAATCTCCAAGAGTTTTCTATTGCAATTTGTACTTCTAAGTGTTAGGTTTGTTTCTTTTTCTAGGTCCCAAGATCAACAAGACATGAAATACATGTGTGAATACATCAAAGGAGGTAGCGGAATACTCACATCGATCGGTTGAGACGATTTGAAGACGAATGAATCCCAAAAAGCCCACTGTTTTGGCGCCAACTGTGTGCAGTTCACTGCCCTCCAAATCAGAATTTTGAGCTGCGAAACGGAGCTCCAAGCTTCGTCGGACGGATCCCGGCTCATGGGTGAACCTCCCTACCACCTTCGCAAGTCTCGTAAGTGTGCTAGCACTTGAATTTTTACCATAAAAATCCACTCTTGGCTTCCCCTTTGCTTGGCTTTTACAAAGAAAACAGTGAGCAATATTGCCCATTTTGGGCGTGAGAGTGTGGAGAGAAAATGGAGAGAGATGAATGTGTTGACTTGTGTAAAAGTTGTAAAAGCTTTTGATTATATATTTTTCAAAAATAATAATCAATCTCCATTTAATTTTATCCAATAAATTAAATGAATTTTGGAGCCAAAAACCAAAAGTTTTCCCTCCACAAGCTTTCACTATTCATGTCAACTCCATCACTATTCACATCAAGTCACTTTAATAAAGTGACATGTTGTCAATCACATCACTCAAAGTGACAAGTGATTTGACGCTTGATGCGACTAATGATTTGACGCTTGATGCGACTTGCGTTGCCGCACTCGAATTCGAAATACGAATGCGCTCGCAATCACACTCGGGCTCGGGTTCGCTAATTCTCAATTAGCGAATTTTCCGTCGCGTCGTAATTAAATGATTACGCCTAGCGAATTCACTATTCACGTCGCTAACGAATTAATTCTAAATTAATTCGTTCGCCCGAATTAAAATCCAATTTCAATTCCGCGTCGAAATCCAATTTCGTTTAATATATCAAATATATTAATTTAATCGATTAATTCCGAATTAATCGTTTTCTCTCTTTAGACGATATTTTATCCTAGATAAAATATCTCCGTAATTAATCCTAGATTAATTTTCTCTCTCTACTATATAATCCCAGATTAATTAAAGAGTGCGAGTCATACGTCATCGGTGGATTATTGGGAAGCGACCCATGAGATCCCCGGATATGTTGGCAGTAAATACGGTCGTCGGAGTATCCGAATCACGTACGTACCAAGTACTACGTTCTACCGATTTACGAGACAAGGTCGGCTTCTAGCAAAGCACCAAGTCTACCCAATTCTCCGGACATATTCTTATAAGAATATATAAGATCTATATCAGGCGTAGTCTACTAAGTATCGTGTATATCGGCCCAGTATCGGATAGTCACGTGCTAGGGCTGGGGCTGGATAAGTGTCTGCCCCGTCCGAAGCACATGTCGGATGTCTGGTAACTAGTCTCTATAATCGGATATACATGACCTTGTCATAATATCCGATGGCCGGCCAGCACTTAAGAGTACTAATACCTTATCCTGCGTGACATCATCTCCACTATGACTGGAGTGATACTTCCGTCTTGACATCACACCCAATACTCTACGATTCTCAATATACCCAAATCGGCGTACCAGAACCGGTTAAAGTCCCTGACGACCTCAATCAAAGTATATTGATTGTCGTAAGCATTAGCGGTGCAAGTCTCAGGTTAAGACCAAATACACCTACCCTGATGTCGGACTCCCATAGACACATAGTCATAATACCAATGGGATTCCGAGGGGTCTATCCAGAGCGAAGCTGTTTCCCGTACCATCGGTGAAACACAACCTCCTATCGCACTTGCATAGTATCCATACTTAAATATATGAGAACTATGCCGTTGTGCCCTCACAACGCGCACAAGTGCAATACTAGCCTATTCCGCATTATCGATGTCCAGTCTCGATAATACTACGACTAGGGATATTCAATGATTAATCCTTCGCGGACTGATACTGTCTCATATCATTCTCAATCCAGGAACTAATCATATGGACCTCTCTTCATTTATACATCTATGGTGATCTAATCACAAATGATGAGAGTGCAATTTCCTTGTCACATAGTTAATTTGTACAACAACACTATGATCTGTACAAATAGTGACGCTATGGGTCATATTATCCAACAATCTCCCACTTGGCACATAGCCAGTCACTCAAGTGTCGTACACCCGAACTATGTACGGTTTGCTCAAATTTGCTGAGGAAAAATTTTCGTCAGCGGATTTTCATGATTATCGTCTGATGCGATTTATACGATCATCACATCGCCACGATGTATGATCCGAACGAATCAGATGAATATAGAAGTATATATCTGGATCGTCGATGAGACCTTTAATTCTTTAGACTGTGCTGACGCCCAGCTCAGCGGCTAACAGAATTATATCTAATCTAATTAGATTTATTTTCGACCCAAATGGCTTCTATTACTGCCTCAGCCGTAGCAATAATCCGCATTTGTTGTTTATTCGGCAACAATCTTGCTCGGAAGATTTCCAGCTCAGTGTCCCGTTATTAAAACTTTATAGTACCACAGTATTTAACTGTTTGGAAACTTGCAGCAGTGATCCCAGTCACTTCAAGTTCTCCTTCTCCATAGTTTAAGACAACATCTTTAGTTCTCTGAGATACTAATAGATTTTCTTAACTTCAATCCAGTGATTATCACTTGGATTGTCCTGATTGTGACTCCATATGCTCAAAGCATATAAGACACCA